>VDFB02004258.1:0-63867 GCA_007258455.2 Sequoia sempervirens | reverse complement strand
AGTTATATTGGTGATTTATAGAAATATTATTGTTTATTAGTACTTGTATTTTTTAAGGATGTGAGGGATGGGTCAATATAGTAGGGTAGATTTGTTTATCGAGCAAGGATAATAAATGTTTTCTGGCAATTGTAAGCTGTTTCAGAGTTTCAGAGTGTGAGATAGGTTTAGGGGAACTTGTGAACTGGCAAGTCTACTTATAAAAAGTCTATCGATTAATTATTATAATTATTGAATAAGTTAAAGAGAGTCACAAGTTGATTATGGTAACTGAAGTTTGTAATGTGATTAGAAGTGTCAACAATAGTGATGGGATAATCAAACTATTTTAATGGTTTTTGGAATGTTAATATAACTTTCATCTTATTTGTCTACTTACTTTAGTCTATAGATTTTTTTAATTTTTCTTTTCATAATATGACAACAAAGTTATTGTTTTTATTAGTGTATGGGTTCTTTTTATTCTTGTTAGCCTAATAGATCTATATTTGACTAATGTTTTTTAATTTTTTTATAATATGACAACAAAGTTATTATTTTTTATTTGTATATGGATTCTTTTTACTCTTGTTAATAGATTTCTATTTGTATTTCAAAAGCAGGAATAAAATTGTGTAAAAATTCTTATATTTATTAAAAAAAAGGGTCAATCTCTCCATAAGTTTTTAAAAAATGTTACCATAATATTATTTTATATTTTTTTTATCAATTCATAAAAATATATTTATTTTAAGTTAGTTAAAATTAGTAGAAATATTATAATATGTTTATTTAAGAGTATTGGTAGATATTTGTATTGAGGTGTTTGTATTTGTTGGAAATTAAGGTGTCTTGATTTTAAGAAATTCTTGAGTTTATTAATTAATAATTTAATTTTTTCATATATTATTATTTAATTAGTTTTACTAAAAAATGAGGTATGGGATTTTGAAATGGCATTATGTGCCACATATTGGTGCTTTGTAAGGTGTTGTAAGATGTCATTAAGATGGCTATACTACACAAATTTGGAGTGCCCTACTTAGAGGGATTTTATGACAAAATTTTATGATGTGTAAGAACTTGTAAAAAGGAGATTACTTTGGAATCTTGACTAGCTATGCCAAGAATTTGTTTGTTTCTCATGAAATGTCTATTTTGAGATGGAGAATAATGACAAGTTGGGTGTCTATGATGGATGAATAAAATTAGTTAGTTATGACAGTTGCAAGAGTGTGGGAGAGTGTTATTTTTAGCAAATAGTGGGAATCTCTAAAGGTGGAGTTGAAATTTGGGTCAAACTAGGCACCATCTTTGTGGGGATTTTAACACGGTATAGGCAAATTCACCACGAGCAATTCATTGCGTGAAAATTCATTGCCAACAATTCACTGTGAGAAAATTCACTGCCATGACAAATTCACTTCAAGGAAGTTGGTGGCAAATTTTCCTTGAGGTGAATTTGTCATGGCGGTGAATTGTTGGTGATGAATTGCTCATGGTGAATTTTCATAGAGCTTTTTCTTGTGATGAATTGTTGGTGATGAATTTTCCGAGGTGAATTGTTGGCAGTGAATTTTTTGAGGTGAATTGTTGGCGGTGAATTTTTCGAGGTGAATTGATGGTGGTGAATTTTTTGAGGTGAATTGCTGGTGATGAATTTTCTTAGGTGAATTGCTAGCGGTGAATTTTCCTAGAGCCTTTTAACATGGTATTGAAAACTGCAAACAAATTCGGTGAATTGATGGCGGCGAATTTTCCTAGTCCTTTTAACACTTGGTATTGAAAACCGCAAACAAATTCTAGCTTGCTCTTTTATAAATAAATTGGGTATTTTAAGAGTTGTATGTATGCTGAATTTGAGGTACTAGAATTTTGTCAAAAATCTTGTGAAGGATTGATCTACAAGTGTGTTGTAATCTTCTATTGAATTTGAATAATATATTGAGCAATTTTTGGAGTATAGGGTTTTCTTCTGAAAGGGTTTCTCCCCTATAAACTTATGCAATATGTTTTATTGTCTATGTCACTAATTTATTATGTGTTTCTCTTTTTTTTTTTAATAATTTAGATTAGATTTAAAAGTTCTATGTACATTTATCCTCTCAATTCATTGCATAGATTAGATAGGCATCTCCAAACAAATACCTCTATGTCTTTTAAAAAATATATATTTAAAATATTTATACTAGTTTATCTATAATTTTAATAATAAAATTATAAAGATTTAAAAAAGAAAACTAATGTGACAAGAATATAAAATAAGAATTTGTTATTACTAAAAATAAATTATTATTTTAATAAATTATTTTATTTGTCTGTTAATATCTATTTAAATTATTATAAATATACAAATAGATAAATAAATAGAGAAAAAAGTTATTTTATTATATTTCAGAATTATTGTATTTACTACATATATACATAGACAAATCATTTTTATTTTATTTTCATCCAACATTTGTATTTTCAATTCAAGAAATTTAATTTACTCAAAGACAACCAAAAAAATCATTATTTACAACCTAGAGAAGAGGCCAATAAAAAACCTTTGATGATTCCTACCCACTCTACTCAATTGTTAGTTGTAAAGTCCAAAAAGAAATAATTACTTTTTAGATCAGAACTTAACTAATCATGAATAACAATCAGACCTTAACTAATCATGAATAACAACAGGAAGACTAATCTAGCTTGAATCACCTCTAAATAAACCATTAAAATTCAACCTGCAGAAGTCCTTTAAAGAAATTTTAATTTAATTAATTATATTCTATTCAATTTTTTAATAATCTTAGACAATTAACATTCAACTTCTGGACGAGGTACCTTTTAAACTATAAAATGATTCATGGATATTTTATCTATTTCCAATAAGTTTTGAAGGCATAATGCCATTTCTTTAACTCTTTTTTAAAGTATTAAAGTTGTACTTTATATAACTTGGCAATACATGGTTATTTTTCCATTAAAAGCAACATATATTGATATTTCAATGGAGTCTGAACAGGTAGTTGGGGCCATGTTCACCTAAACAACTTTTAATTAGTTGTCACGTCACGTGGATTGCATGGCTTCTCTTAATTCATGCAAACATGCATACGTACGTGTTTATCCTTTTCTAATGCAGTAGGCAGATCTCCGAAACCAAAATATTTCCCACTTGTTTTATATATATTTTTATTGTACACTTATCCATGAAACTTTAGTCACATTTTCAATGGGTCTCTTCTTGGGAAGCCAGGTAGGAATAGGTAAGTAAAGCACGCAAGAAATAATGGAAGGACATTTTCATGTTGGATTTGTTTGAGGGGTGGATTGTCAGGAGTCATGTCAGGCCTTTCTCGGCATCATTTCTTCTTTGGTAATCAATTAAAGTTGAAAGGGGTTAGAGTGTGTCAAGGCTTTCTTGAAATCATTCGTACGATGCATTGAATTAAGGTTTAGTGTAATGAGTAAGTTGATATTTGTTTTGGCTAAGAATAAAGAATTTAGGGTTATCTATTTCATCAAAGTGGCTTAGAGCATGATTAAGTTGATATTTTTTCAGTAAAGAGTAAAGAACCGAAGGATATCTATTTCGTCAAAGTGGCTTAGAGCATGATTAGGTTGATATTGTTTTAGCTAAGACTAAAGCACTGAGGGCTATCTATTTCATCAAAGTGGTTCAAAACATGATCCTAGCTTGATCTCTTATAGTATTAGGAAATAACCATTTAACTTCACTAGCAAACTAGTTGTCTTTTGACATATCAAATATTAATTTGAACCATTTGAATCTAATAAAAATGTCAATTAAAAAAGGGTCATGTAGGTAGTGAGTGATTGCTAATTTCTCTAGTTTGTAATAGAAATTAATAAATCATACAATTTATAATTACAATAGTGAAAAATACGTATTTTGTAATTTTTTAAAAAAATTGGGTCTATTTTGATAAGTTATCTTTAATGCAATTATTAGAATAAAAGTGGTGTATTTTAGTATAAAAGTTGGCAAATATGTAACAGTTGATGAGCAACCCCACAAGAGCCAAGGATCCCCTACAACCAAAATAACCTTCAACACCAAAGAGAAACAATGGAAACGTAATTATGCCAAAGAGTTGATCAAATGTATAAGAAATGATACAATATGTTATAGATGTACAATGATAGAACTCTTGGATATATATACAAGGGTGAAATCATAAAACAAACTAAGATCATGGTAGGTGTCTTTATCGTATGTCATGAGTTAAAAAAAAAAATGACTTAAATAAGATTAAGTATGCAAGTGTAAATAGGACCTAATATAAAATTAGTTAGGTAATATATCATGTTTACACCTATGCTCTGCCTTAAGTTCAAGTTGGCCCGAGAATGATAAAATATGCAAGGATGGATCTTGATTACAAGGTCATATTAGGGTACCTATAAAAAAATGAATCTCTCACAAGCAAAGTAAAGGATAACAAAGTTATAGAAAAAATACCTCTCTAAAAGAGAGAAATGAAGGGGGAAAACATACATACAAGTGAGATAGAGAAGGAAGGACTTAACACAAACCTGCAACGACTGCTTCAATCAACAATGAACAATCAAAGTTTACCCTATAAGAGAGATAAAGAGAGACTATGTAAGCCCCCCACAATGTTTAACCTCTTAAGAGTGTTAGTAGTTGCTCAACAAAGGCTGACCATGAAGATCTAACAACTTTGAACAACATCCCTCCCCTTGGGAAGAAACAAAACAAAGTATAAACACAAGATGTCTTACCAAACGTTCTAAATAGGAATATGCAAGAAGAAATATCATGATGTATGATGTTGTCTTTAAACTATGCTCAAGGGTCATCATGTCAGTATGAAAGTATACCACAAACAAATCAAGTACAAGTCCAAACAATAAAGAAGGTGACAAGACAAGACCTTATAGAAATAGATGAACATAATTCAAAGACAAAGATGGTGTGATAACAACTGTGTCAGATTTTTCATTAAAGAGAAGATGAGCATCCTCAAGTGTGTCCTCCAAAACTTCAAGGTGAGACTTATAAAACAAACCAATAATATATATCAATTACTCATCAGGAAACGTACCAAATTTGGAAGACTATGATGTACCTATTGCAAAGAATCACTAGAAGCAACAAGTGATTGAGATTTTATGATCTCAATGTATGATATCCAACTATACTAGATATCTTGCAATTATGTGTTCACATAAGATGTTTGAATATGAACAAGTGGAGATGAAACTACCAATGCAAGAATGCAAGAGTCCTCAACTTGAAGATAATGACTTGATGACAAAGAAGAATCTTTTAAATTTGAATTAGGAGTCGCATAAGCCAATTAATCAATGAATATATCTATAGAAAGAGAAGGAGCATCCAAAGAAGCCCTAATGCCATCACAACTACTAAGACCTATCAAATAATCAAGTTTTTCTTTCATGTCATTATCATATGGTAGGTTATCAAAATCAAGAAAAGCCAAATGGATGGTTGTAAAGTACACTTTGAAACCAACTTTAAACTCCTTTTTTTCTATGAAAATTTGATATTCTATGCTTGTTATCAAGTTGTGGAAGAAAAATACCTCCTTTAGGTGTGGAAATTTAGGGTGTTGACATTGTTTAGGAAACTAAAGAGTGTTTTTTTCATGTGAGTTAGGTAGTAGCAACAAAATAGGTGTTGCAAACACAAATACATTGACAAGGGGGGTAGATCAAACTTAGCAATGGTGGTAGACTCATTGCTATCCACTCTAATTAAACCCCCTTAGGGCTAGTAACATGACCAAGGGCTTTGGCCTTAAAAGTCTTTATTGACCTAAGTACCCATTGCATGTTAGAAACTAGATGAACCAATACAATTCAACTAATAAAATCATGCAGATATTTGCAATCTATATAAATCTAGTGTCTATGTAGACATGAATATTCTCACAAAATTTTCCAAATATTCTATTAACTATATTGATCTATGCAGCTATGGAAAGATGATTGTAAAGTCATACATATTTCTACAACCATTTTTCCAAACCCAAAAGTTGGGTGAATCTAAAAAATCCAAATCTTATTGATTTTATATCAATTTATAGGTTTTTAGGCCTTCTGGACTCAATAGTAAGGTTCATTTTATACCAAAATGAGCCATATAAAAGTTAATGACAAAAAACATCCAAAATGGGGAAGGAAAATCCAAATTTAGAACTCTCATACCATGTAAGAATTGATGAGAAATCCTAGAAGATCCAAGGATCACTTGCAACCAAAATAACCTTTTACACAAGAAATAAGTAATAGAAATGTTATGCTGCCAAAGAAGTGACTAGATGTATACAAAATTATACAATACATTATTGATGTACAATGAGAGGACCCTTTGATATATAGACAAGAGTGAAACCTTAAGACAAACTAAGATTATGACAGGTGTCTTAATTCTATGACATGAAACACAAAAAGTAAATGACCTAAGTAAACTTAAGTATGCAAGTGTGAATAAGACCTAATATAAAATGTGTGCAAGTGTGAATATGACCTAATATAAAACCAATCAAGTAATACACCTTGTGTACATTGAAAAAATAATGTGAACCTAACCTAATTCCAAATGTATACATCCCTTGAAACCATTTTTGATCCTTAATTCATGTATTCCTCTATCCAAGTCAAGTATGTGCATTGTGAAAATGAGAGTCCAAAGCTTCCAAATTCAAATTCAAACCCTCATTGACTCCCTCGAAGTTCCAACTAGTTATTATGTGTTGAAAAGAGCATAAAACTTATAAATTTTTGTGTTAAAGGATGTATTTAAGGATCAATACCCTAATTTATTTCAAAGCATCTAAAAATTAAGAGAAATAATATCAAGTTACACCCATAACATTACTATAGAAATTTGGCATTGCATCAAATTTCATCAACATCTTAAGCATCACAAATTGTCACCCTTGATAATTTCACACTATGTTTTTCTCCCCTTAATTTATTAGACTTGATTAAGCACCTAATTTCCTAAATTATGCATTTTGAGGCCTATTTTTACCATTTTTCAAGAAATTGCAAGCATAGAACAAATGCATTTATTTAATGTTTTCCCCCTAACATCTTAATCCATAGAAAATAGAGCCATGACTAGGACACCCATGTGCAGATCTATCCCCCCATTTTGTTGAGATCAAAATTCAAATATGTCGGTGTCAACATTTTAACATTTAAAATTCACGTTGCAAATATCAGCCATCATGGCCTAATTTGTGGGAAATTGAATAAATGCCTATAAATACCGAGTTATTGCATCATTTCAAATCTAACAAAAGAATATTGAGAAAATATTGTTGTCAACAAAAAGCATAGAGCATTCAAGAGCAATGTTTTAGAGCTTTATTGCAACAATTCAAAATCCAAGCATCATGTCAAATCCTATGTGAGTTTATGCATGTTTATGTTATCATTGTTTGTGAAGGCTAACCCTTGTTGTAGGTCTCTAAGAAATTCAAGCATTCAAGGAAGCAAGATCCAAGACCTTGAAGTGGTGTGCATGACTTTAACCCTTCAAGGAAGTCGTTGAAGGGTGGTGATTTGTAGCAGTTTGTTGATCCATCATTCATTCTTATCAGTTATCTTTCCTATCATTGGTATTTCCATTATAGAAGTGGAAACATTAACACGAGGTTTGACTAAATCAAGACTCTAAATGACACAACATTTCTTCTCTCTTTGAATATGTATATTCCAGGTTTGAAGAGGATTGAAGGAAGTTTGATGATCATTTATTAATTATTGCATTCAAATCCCTACACCTTGTCAACTCACGAAAACCCACCAATAGAATTATCCAACAGTGATTTGACAAGTTTGTAAGTGGAAACGAGAGTCTTAGATCTAACATCAGAGGATTGTAAAAATAGATTAGGACACCCATACAAGGATAGAGATGCCCTTGGGCGACTATGTCCTATTTTGACTTGTACCAAATTTATATGACATGTACACATCACTCTACCCTTTCCAAAATTTCCTGCAAATCTCTGTTATAGTCTGTCAATTATTAGAAGCTTGCATTTTTCATATTAGGGCACATAGTCTAATTAGATTAATCAAGGAAAATCAATTTCAATCCATTCAAAGGCACAAAAAGATGTAGATCTAGGTCTAGTTGACTTACCTTCATGGTTGAAAGTCAGTCTAAACACCTTGTTGATTTGCATCCTACTGTACCCTTGAAAAAGGAAGAAATTAATTCTAGGTTTTATACATTAAACTTAGCGTTCCCTTTTTCTAAGTTACATTTTGGTGAACTTGATGTTTTGACATCATAAACCTTCTAAAATCTAAAGTAATTCAACCCTAGATCTTGCATTACATTGTTTTGCATTGTTCATTTAGGGTTTCATTTTTGCATAATAAGAGACATAAAATTCAAAAAATTGCATCTCACATTGCATCATAGGTTGTAATAGGATTAATTTTAGCCATTTAGGTTAGACCTACGTTCAAAATTGCATTCACAATTGTCACGTTTTGTTCAAACATTGTTATGCATTTGTATTTGAGTTATATTGTCATGAATTAAGCAAATTTTGGAAAAATACTCAATTGCAGACCTATTTGGACACAAAAATAGAACCCTTGGATTGCCTAATAAACATTCAAATTTTCAATTTTTAGAAACCCTATCAAGGACATAAATGCCCTAGGGTACCTCTGTCTTGCTGCACGTGGATCAACAAAAAATTGCACAATTCTCTGTCTCTATGTATTTAGTTTGTTTCTGCTTGCAGATCTCTAATTCAAAATTCTTAATTGCATTCATTTAGGAATTTTTCATATATCTCAAAAATTGAAAAAGTTCATTGTTTAGTTTCAAAATTACATCAAAATCATCATTTTTCAGGCTTCTACATCTTAAAATCAATCAATTGTGGCATCTTAGATCAGGAAATTGCATTCAAATTTGTCATTTATTGTTAAACAAATATTCAATAGAGTGGCACGTGTGCAGGACATAAGCACCATAGGGTGACTTAGTCCACTTATGGTGACTTAATACCACCATTTTGAGTTCAAATTCACTGTGCATAATCTTGTCTTTGGTCTTTGCCCAGTTCTAGCATCAGTTTTTGAATATCAATCTTGTAATTGTTTGTTTTGCTAAAAGCATTGCTAGTTTGATTCATAGGGTATAACATCATGTTTTCATTGCAAAAATCTTGTGTTATCATAATTCATGTTCTATTGTCAGATCTTGTTAAGCATTTCAAGGATTTTTTGTTACAAGTATGTCACAATGAGTTTATTTCCCCTCTTTTGTTGTTTTTCATTGATGCCTTGATGATAATGGTTGTTGTTAACATGGTCAGGATTAGGCATACCCTTATTGACAATTGTTCATGGCTTAATGTTTGTAGTGTGAATATTTTGGATAGAATTGGAGCAAATAAGACTAAAATTGAACTAGTTAATTTATCTATTTGAGGTTTTGATAATGTGGGAAAACAAACGCTTGGTGTGAAAACAAACTCCTATCCATGTCATGCTCCATGATATTTCATATAACATTCTCTTGGGTAGACCATGGATTCATGAGATGAAAGATGTACCTTCAACACTTCATCGTTTAATGAAATAAACTTTCAACAACAAGGTTTACACGATAAAACTTGATCCTAAATCTAAAAGTTATTTACAAACAAAAATAGGAATAGAGAGAACTTTGAGAACATTGATACCAACTTCAAAAGTAGAACCTTTACAAATTGATGATGATCTTGATTTTCTTTCATCTATAAAAAGATTCTTAGATGATGATTGGGGATCATTAGATTTCACACCTAAATTCATGGGGGAATACAAGATTACACAATCAAAATAAAAAAAGAAAAAGAAGCAACAATGGTATCAACACAACCCATCATTGAATCATCAAAAACATCCACAACTTATAACAATGAGGAAAACACAAATTACACATCTACATATGATGAAACTGATAATGAGAAGCCGCCTTCTTTGAAAGAAATGAAATCCATTTATGGACGAGGTTATCAACTTTTGAAACAATTTAGCTATAATGGAAAAGGATGTGGTGTAAAAGAAAAAGGTATATGTGTCCCTATTTAGCCCAAAACACAAGAAACAACAAGAGGTTTTGGCTATTGTCCTTCACAAATAATGAAAACATAAAAAATAACTTCACTTAATTATACTAGAGATAAATAACATTTGTTGCTCCTTGCCATGTGGTAGTTGTAGTATCATAACATACTCACTACCATGCATGGGGGTATAAACTAGGCTTTATGCAATCATATTTCATCTTGCAAGGAGCAACATATCATAATCAATATTTGCTCACCTTTGTCCCTACACTTGGGGGGCAAGGGGTTAGGTAGCCTTGTGTTTGGTGTATTCCTTATAGCAAGGGGTCCCTTTGTGTTTCCTTAAAAAATTAGTGTAGCAATTACACTAACATTTTAAGGGGGAGATATAGTCCCCCACTCATTGTTTGCATAAAGAATGGCCCCTTTTTAGTGATGATAACATACATCTCCTAGGAAGTGTGACCTTGTCAATTAAAGTGTGGCCTTCTTAATCTATGATAGTGTCTCCTTTGTGGTGATATTAGGCTTGATGTCCCATAAGAGTATGACCTTTCTTAGCATATGACGTTCCCCTTGGTGGTAATGTTATGGATAGCATTCCCTAAGGTGTAAATTCTTCTATTCTACGACTAGTCCTCTCTTGGTGGTGATTTCATGTGTGACATTCCCTAAAGTGTGACCTTTCATATATGAAGCAAAGTCCCTTTATTGTTTTTTGTAAATCACCTTTTGCAGTGGTTTTGTTATAACACCCCTTGAGGCTTGGCCTTATCTCGTCATCATTTATGCGCCTCCTTAGGTGAGTTTTTCATTTTTTCTTCACTTTATTCACATGTGTTGGACTTAGTGGTGCATTGGCATTGACATTTGTGCTTCACTTTGCTTGCATGCGTTGAAATTAGTGTTGCGTTGACATAACATCTTGATCATTTTATGGCACCTTATCAAAGTTATCAGGGAGTGTAATTCTTGGTATGGTTGTTAATGGGTACACACCTAGTGAATAACATACTTCACTAAACCTAGTATATTTCTCATTTTAGCTACTTTGCCTTGGGGGCTCACCTAGTGAATATTAGACTTCACTAGCTTGTGGTACCTTCTATTTGTGACTCACCTAGCAAGTATTAGATTTTGATATGGTGTGATTCATGAACACCTTAACATGGTTGTCGATCATAACCCAACTTGCTTGACAATAGAGCTATGTATTTCATGAGTTTCTAGCATAATGCAACTTGCTAGCCTTATGAAACTCATCATATTGCATGGAAACTTAGCATAACACAACTTGCTAGCTAGTAGATCCATGTGGCTCACGAGTGATTTAGAATAATGCAACTTGCTAGTCCTCATGGGAGAATTCCTTTATTCATTGGATGGCATTTGGTATTTGAGAAAATTTAAGACTGAGGTCTCTTTACCTTACCGACTCAAATCCTTTAGTACTAATATTGTGTTTTTGTGTGTCTTTTTCGTGTTTGCATCATTTTTACATCATGTTTGTGTTCATTTTTTTCATCTACATGTTATGTTATTTCATGTGTTTTCATCGTGTATGCTTCATTTTTTTGACATGTATGTTTGTGTATGTTGTCTTGCTACATTTCATATGTGTGTGTGTTCCTTTGTGCTTATGTTCTTTTGACATGTGATCTTGGATCATGGGGGCTTGTGCACTTCCTCTTGATCCTTTTCCGTCTTATATCTTCAACATTTGGACAATCAAACCCCTCTTGACATAGATTTTCTACTTTAGTGTGATTCTGAGCATAAGTTCATACTCTCACTAAATTGGGAGCTAAATGTAGCATTGTAAATTATCACTTGTGACAATTTAACACTATGTTTTGCTCCCCTTAATTTATTAGACTTGATTAAGCACCTAATTTCCTAAATTATGCATTCTAAGGCCTATTTTTACCGTTTTCCAAGAAATTGCAAGCATAGAACAAATGCATTTATTTAATGTTTTTCCTCCAACACCTTAATCCATAGAAAATAGGGCTAGGATTGGGATGCCCATGGGTGTCTTTGTCCCCCTATTTTATCAAGATAAAAATTCAAATATGTCAGTGTCAACATTTTAACATTTGAAATTCAAGTTGCAAATGTTGGTTATCGAGATCTAATTTGTGGAAAATTGAATAAATGCCTATAAATACCTAGTCATTGCACACTTACTCTAGAGCCTCAACCTAATACCCTGAACCCTATACTCTAGAGCTTCAAGTTGACCATTTTGATATGTAAATTTGACACATTTTTTAAAGCCACTTTGGGGCCCCTTCTAATGGTGAATACTCGCTCTAAGGAAATGGATGTCGCAATAAATACATACAAACATACATACATTCATACATATGAACATACATACAAGCGTACATTCATACATACAAACATATATGCATACATGTACATACATATATACATGTATGCATACATACATACAAACATACATACATACATACATACATACATACATACATACATACAAACATACATACATTCAAGCACATAAACATGCATACATATATGCATACAAGCATACATACAAACATATATATACAAACATACATACATAAAACATACATAAAACATAAATCCAACAATAACGCGAGCATGTTATGATGCGCTCGCATTATGTGAAATACAAACATACATACATAAAACACACATTTATACAAACACACTCAAAAATATAAAGTGAGGCATAATGCAAACACGTTATAAATGAGCATGTTATAACACACTCAAATTTTATCTTACTTTGGGAATACCCAAGCCTTTGGCTTGGATTTGCTTTGGATTTCTAACCCAAACCCTTGGACTGCCTTTCCAATGCCCAAAAACGTGTTTTTGCATATTCTATAAAATTTCATATTATCTAGTTCATGCTAACCATCAAGTTTGCACATGTTTCAAGGCCGAGTAAAAGAAACACCTAGGTAATGTTAAGCTCTCTCTTAGCTATTTAACAATGTATTTTTTTCACATTTTGACTATGTTAAGGCTTTCATCTTTAATTTATTTTGTTTGTGTATCTGTTTTTTTGTCAAAAGCCAATGTTTGGTATTTTTTACTTTATTTTTTAACCATTCATTGAAATTTCAAATAAATTACATTTTTATAAAGACTCAATTCTACACATATTAAAAAAAAATGATTTTTGATTATTTTTCAAAAATTATAAGGGTAGCATGGTCAAATTTCTATTTTTCAGGATGTGTCCACTTTGAAAATTAGTTAAAAATCATATCATTAAAAAATTGTCGGAAAAATCGGGCATAAACTACATGCTACTAACTAATTTCTCACTGAAGCGATTTTAAAAATACTAAAAAAAGTAAACCTTTTGAGGGAGTCACAATAGATGCTATGTTATGTTTTTTTGACAAAAACAACACCAATTTCTGTGGCTCTATTTTTTGAACCCCTTAATCTCTACCATTTTTAAATAAAATTAGTATTTTAGAAAGTAGACTTGGAGCACTACAACCCTTGCTTTTGTTGCATCTTAAAATTTTAGGTGTAACTATCCTTAATTTCTCATACAAGGTTAGTATTTCCTAATTTCAGAAAAAAATAAGCCACTTAAGACCCCTTTTTGGTCCCTCATCTTTGTGCACTTACCCCTACACCATTGGAGAGTTCACACAACTATCTAAATCTAATGATATATCATTTATGAAAATCTAACTCTTGAATAAAAAATTATAGTGATTTAAGAAAATGCCCTATTAGAGCATGTTTGGGCAAGACTTGGCCTCAGGTCACCATATGATCATGTTCATTAAGGTTTTGAGCATTGAGGTTTCAAAAAAAATGTGTCGTCCCCCTAATAGAGCCTTGCTTGGGCGGTAATAGTTTGTTTATGCATCATTGGGTGTTAAACCCCTAATTGGGTGCTTGTGATCACTAGCCCCAACTAGACCATGACCAAGGGCAAAAACTCTAGTCCATTTTATCCTACAACTTTTTGAATATTAAAATCTACATAATTCTACCTAATGTGATAGAGTTGATGTGATGTTTGCACAAGTGCAAAGAATATGTCAATTCTTCAAGGAATATTCCACTAAAGTATTGTAGAACTAACAACACTTGGTCTAGATAGTACATTTATGTATAAACTGTACATATCCATACCATATGTATTTTGTATAGTTGTACAAATGATTTTTTATAGCTTTTCCTCAAACCCTCAAAAAATGGTTGAAATTTTTTTATCACCCAAATATCAAGTATTTTATATGAGAATGGGGGGGTTTTGTGCCTTTTGAACTCAATAGTGAGGTCATTTTCCCCCTAAAATCAACCCAAAAAATCTCATGCCCAAATCACCCTTAGATCCGAGGAGTTTATAGATCTAGAACTCTAATACCATGTAAGAGATGATATTAATCAATTTCCAAACCAAAGATAACCTTCCACAAGAGAGTAGAGCAAGAGGATATATTGCTTGATATGGATACAATATTGATACAATTTTATACATAATGTACATGAGGCCTTACTTATATAAACAAGGTGAGAGATAAGTGTATACCTTGGAATTTATCCTACTCTAAATGTGCAAACTAACTAAGAAATGGGAATGACAAAATACCAATGACACCTCAAGATTAGCCAAAAGAGTGATACAATGAAAAGGAAAACGAATAAAATAAAATACAAATAGTTTCACCTTCCTTGCTGTTGATATCCTTTGATTGGCCCTTGCTTGGAATGGTTTGTGTGCTCCTTAGATGATTGCTTGAGTGACTAAATGCAAGATTAGAGGTGCAAATGATTAAAAAGATGGCTAGATGATAGTAAAGGATTGAGGATTCAAATTAGCAGCATGTAGTTATGAAAATGCAAAGTGTTGAAAATGCCCTTGAGGAGGGGGTATTTATAGGAGAATTTGAATTCTCTAGAGAATTCAATGGTCAAGATTGATCCAACAAGGCCAAGATGAAGGGCTATGGTGGGTTGAGATCCCACAAGCCGTCACATCTTGACATGTGGAGGGTGAAGTGGACAAGAGGATATGAGGTGTAAGTGAGGTGTCAAGAAGGTACATGAGGTGGAAAAAGGACATGCACCTTGGGGAGTGAGGAGATTTCCTCAAAAAGGGATTCCTTGTCCCCAAGTGGGAGTGAAAGGGACATTTGAGGAATTTTGGAATTCCTCAAAAATCTACATGGGAAAAGGAAAGGTGGTTGGGGATATAAATGTGAACATTCCTAGGATGATCTAGAGGGTAAAAGGTCGGCTCCAAAAAGGTGGGACTTGGTCACATGTGGAGATTGTGACAAGTCCAAGGTTCTAGAAGCCTTGGAAGAATGGAATGTGAATTAAAAATTCACATATAAATGAGGGGAATCTAGGACAAATAAATGTGAATTAAGAATTCACATGGGAAAGGGGGGTTAATGTCTAAAAGGGAAAAATGGAAGAATTGACCAAAAAGTGGTGGTAATTTTAGTTAATGACCTTGGTTAAGGTTGTGCAAACATTGGATTAGGCTAATTAATGGAAGATTAGAGGAAAGTGGAAAATGTAGGAGGATGTGACATTAATCTTTGATTAAGAGAATGCAAATCACAATCATGAATTAATTAAATTAATTCAGATTAGAGCAAGGTTATGGAGGATGTGACAAGGAGAGAGAAAGTAAGGAATTTTAAATTGATTTTAAATCAAAAAAGGGAAAATGACTAAATTAAATAAATTAGTGTATTTATTTAATTTAGAGAGGAATAAGGTGAAAGATAAAGTATTAATTATTAAATTAAATACTTTACCGATACGAGACAAAAGGTATAATATTAATTTAATAAATTAATATTAATATGGTAGACAGAAAGGCAGTAAATTTAATCATATGGAAGTGATTAAATTTAGATGTCTACATTTTTCCCCTCTTCGAAATATTGTTAGGATAACAATGTTTCAAAGAAAAATAAAATGTGAATGAGACAAGAGGTGAAGATGGTGATGCCCCTAGCGTGAAAAGGTTAATGATGCCCCAATGACCAAGCTGAAGGAAGTTTTGTGTTGGTCTTCAGGTGCAATTCGAATCTGGTTATAACCGGAGAAGCCATCCATAAGGGACAACATCTCATGTCCTGCTGTTAGGTCGACCAACATGTCAATATTAGGGAGAGGGAAATCATCTTTTGGGCAGGCCTTGTTGAGATCCCTAAAATCCGTGCAGACCCGAATGTCTCCGTTGGGTTTAGCAACTGGAACTATATTGGAGATCCATTCTGAGTAGTCAATTGGTCTGATAAAACTCGCGTCCAGTAACTTCTCCAATTCCTTCTTAACCAATAATGCGACTTGTGGATGCATCTTACGGAGTTTTTGCTTGACAGGCTTGGCGTCTGGGCGAATGTCTAAGTGATGAACCACTAAAGCAGGGTCTAAGCCTGGCATGTCTGAGTATGACCAGGAAAAGTTGATGATTCCTTCTTGGAGTAGCTTCACAAAAACTGGATACTCGTGTTTGGAAAGTGACTTGGCTACATAGGTGATCTTCGGACTTTTAGCAGTTCCCAAATTAACTTCTTGCATCTCTTCAATTAGGATAGATGATCTGGCAGATAGCTGAGTTCCCATAAGGGGAAGATGAACATCTCCATCTTCCGGCGCCTCTTTGAGGTTTTCGCCATTAGATGCGTCCTTTATTTTTACTTTTTCCAGGTCAGGAAGTGCCTTAGGGAGGTTTTCACTAGGTGACCTCTTTTTATTTTTCTTATTATTATTTTTGCGACTGGAGTGTTCATCCTCCCCCACCCCATAAGGTTGACGTACGTATTCGCAGACATACTGACAGGTGTGGTGTTATGTAGGTCCCAGTCAATGAGTTCAGGGCGACGAAGGGATAGGTTGATGGTGCAAACGAATAGGCATTCAAACATGGACGACAAATCAGTGTGATCGACATCATCGTACACATGTATGATCGATTCCTCCTCGGGTATGTCTGCCAATGAGCCCTCATCCATGGTGATACTATGAGAAGTATTAGATGATATTGCGGGGCTTTTCTATTTGCTGTCATACCCAATTCCTACCTTCTTTGGTAACTGTGGTGTATCAATGGGTTGCAATCGCCCTTGTTCCTCTTTACCTAGGCCTCTACCTTGGTAGTTATGTTTTTCCACAAACTTTGTTGGCCAAGGATACTTTTCCTGAAAATATTTCTTTAGAGGAGTTTCTGGTTCGGGCTCTTCTCGGTAGACCCATTGACTTATGTCTTCCTCTGGTGCATCAACCTTGACACTCGGAGATATGAAGGTGGTAGTAGGAATGTTTTTACCGCTGAAGGTGATGATCTTGTCTTCCTTTTGTGTAGCATGTGAAGGTTGACCGTACTCATGTGGTGACAGTGGCATGGTGGCTACATTGAGAGCCGTATGCATTTCATACTCACCACACCCTTTGTCAATGATCTGGACTCTAGTGACTGAAGGATTAGTGGCAGAGGATAGAGTGGTGATCACGGTGGATGATGGATTAGAGGATGACGACTGGGATTCCCCCATTTCGACCCCAAGACAATAATGCAAATGGGGAAAAGATGCTTCTAAAGCTCGACAATACTCAAACGGTTGGGGGTCAGCATAGATGGTGATCTCGTGTCCATTAACTGGGAATTTGAGGCATTGATGGTACGTGGAGGGGACGGCTTGCATAGCATGGAGCCATGGGCGGCCAAGGAGGAGGTTATACGGTAAGTCCAGATCAAGGACATGACATGTAGTATATTGGAGCACAGGTCCCACTTGGATAGGAAGACTGATGATTCCTTCTGAATTTCTCTCTGCATTGTCATAAGCTTTGATTGTAATTATCTGGTTGCTTAGGTCCGCTTGAGTATACCCTACCTGTTTTATGAATTTCAAAGTACATAAATTGAGGGCAGAGCCATTATCTACCAAGACCCTTTTTATTTTATGACAGGCGACTATGACTTCAATGTGTAGGGGGCGGTTGTGATTGGCATCGATATTGGGCATATCATCTTGGCTGAAATGGAGGTGATGAGATAAAGCCAAGTGTCCCACCAAAGCTTGGAATTGCGTGGGATTGATATCATTGGGCACATGGGTTTCCTGCAAGGCTCTATTGAGGATTTCTTGATGCACCGGGGAAGACTTAAGCAAATCCAAAATGGATATATGAGCGGGGGTCTTCCTTAGGTGATCAAGGATGTTGTATTGAGAGTTTACAGGAGTGGGTTGGATGGGTGCAGAGGCTACAGGGACGGTGATGCGGGCTCGGCATGTAGTCACAACACATTGAGGGTCTTTGGCCTTAACGTGTATCATGGATACTCGGGGCTCCACCTGCTCGATGTAATGAATAACACCTTCATAATTGAAGGGCACATTTTTGTAATTCACATTATTTGTGCTGTTGTTTTGGGGATTACTATTGGAGGTGCTAGGGCTTTGATTGTGGTTGGGGAAGGTGTTTTGATAGATTTGCAGTTGAGCATTGGACGACAAAGGTTGACTAGGGTCAACCTTGATATCTCCTCGATCGATGAGATCTTGGACATAATTCTTCAAACCCTGACACTTATTTAACGAGTGTCCCTTGATTTTATGAAAGTCACAATACTCATTTTCTTTAAACCATGCCGGCTTGGGTTTGGACTCATCGAATGGCTTGGTGACAGGGTATGCGATGGGGTAATTGATTTGTAACAATTTATTAAAAACAACACTCAGGGGTTCACCCAATTGGGCGTATTGACGTTTGGTGTTCCCTCGATTATTTTGGTTTGATTATTGAGGGGGATGAGGTGCCCCTTGTGGTACAGATATGGCGTTGGGTATAAACTGTTGTTGCTTTTGGGATGCATTAGCTATTTGGACATGTTTGGTGTCTGTCACTCCATCATTTACCGTATTTTTGTTCTTATTCCAGAACCGTGGTTTATCTCCAAATGACCTTTCTTTATCATGACTGTGTATTTTGATGTGTCCTTTGGCAATAAGGGCACATTCAAGGATGGGCCCCTTTTCCACTATTTCTGCGAAAGTGGTGACACAATGTAGTCTAAAGTTGTGGGCCATGTCAGGATGAGAATTTTCCACGAAAAGAGTGACCATGTCCTTTTCCTTCAAAGGGTTCTTCATTCGACTTGCTAATGCACGCCACCGTTGTAGGTAGCTAATAAAGGTTTCTCCATCACGTTGTTTCTCTTTTAGGAGATCCAAGGTGTCTATATCCTTCTGCAAGTTGAAAGAGAAATAGGATACAAACTGTTCTGATAGGTCTACAAAAGTTTTTATGGACCCCTTCTCGAGAGTCATGAACCAATCTAAGGCGTGGCTTGCCAGGCTTCGTGGGAATAATCGCAAGAGATAGTTATCACTGTACATGACTTCTTGACACTGGGAATAAAACTCCTGCAAGTGAGCCTTAGGATCCTTATCTCCCTTGTATTTGTCAAATTTTGGTATCTCGAAATGTTTAGGAAATGGGATCAAGGAGATAGATTGATCAAACGGATATGGACATATATCTTCAAATTTGAACGATTGCTTTGTAGTCCCAGCTTGAAGATCCTTAAGTGCGGCCTTGATTTCCAATAAATCGGAGCTAGCTGGTGGTGGGTTGGGGGGATATTGATGATAGAAAGATGAGGGATCTTGCCGAAAGGGTGTCAGATTGTTGAAATAGGGGTTTGGATGATTGGGTGATGACATGGCTTGCTGGTAAGATGGGGGATTTTTTTGATATGGGGGTTGTTGTTGTAGGGCATAATATGGATTTGTTTGATAAAGGTGCGGGGTAGGTTGTTGAGGAACTTGGATGGGGCGTTACGTGTTGGTTTGTTGATTTTGAGGATATTGTTGTGATTGTGTGGAGGTCGCATAAAGCGGTTGTTGGGGAAATTGTTGTTGGTGGTGGTAGTAGTAGTGTTGTGGAGGTTGTTGTTGTGGCGTCGAGTGGTGTATGGACTGAGGTGGGATATTATGTTGTGGTTGAACCTTTGGACGCAAAAGGGACGCGAGAAAGGGAGATATGGTTTGGGAAGTAGGTTGAGATGGATTGCCTTGTGATTGGTAGGGTGGCTGTTGTGAACAGGCCAAGGTATTGTGCATAGGTTGTTGCGGATGAGATGGTGGAGGTAGCGTGGGCACGTTTTGTAGAGGGGGTTGTTAGGTACTGCTCGGAATGTTCAGCTGGGGTGTGCCTTGCAGAGGTATTTGAGGCGAAATGGTAGGTTGGTGAAGCTGTTGAGGTGATATGTTGGTGGTCCCAGGAGGCGGAAGCGATGTGGCAAAGGAGGTGCCCCCAATGTTGACCGAAGGTTGGTTGGAAGGAAGGGGTGTTGTTAACGTTAATGGAGGAGGTTGCAGAACACTTTGTGGCATGCCGTAAGCGAAAGGATTATTGGGATCAGGCACTTGAGGTCCACCTATAGCTGAGGTCAAAGCATGTGGGGGATAATTAACCTGATAAAGAACAGCATTGCCAAATTCAGGTTGATGCCATCCCTCGACTGGAGGAACATTGGAGAAGTACAAACCTTCGGGTGCATTTTGGGACTCTTGGAGTACGTTAGATGGGGCACCCTTATATTTGGACAAGTCAACATTGGAGGGGGGTTTAACACCCTTCTCAATTAAGTGGGCCAAGATTTCTTCCCCATGTTTCTCAAGCAAATGATCAGTCATTTGCACATTGGCAGGATTGCTAAAATGTTCCTCAAGTGTGAGTTCAGGTTGATTAACCATACTTTCTTCTCCGTGTGGCGAGTTATTCTGATTCTCAGTGTTGGAATGTGATGAAGTACCATTATGAGGATCGTGAGAGATGTTGGTACCCTTGTTAGGATCTGATGAGACGTTGATTGTGTTTTTGGGATCTTGGGGGTTATTTGGTTGGGCATTCCCAGCTTGACGGTCAACCATTTTCTTTACTTGTAAACGGGTCTGAATGGGCATGCAAATGCTAGATGAGTAGGTTAATGTCTTTGTCAAATGATTTGATTGTGATGGGATTTGGATTGGATCAAATTGGATTTCGATTGATCGGATTGGATTTAGATTGGATTGGATTGGATTTGATTGGATATGATTTCAATTGGATTGGATTTTGATTGGATTGGATTTCGATTTGAGTTGGATTGGACTTGAGTTTGATTTGGATTGGATTGGATTAGATTTGGATTTTGATAGGATTTGATAGGATTTGGATTTGGATTGGATGGGTATGGTTGAATGATGAAAGATGTGAGAGAGAGACCTTAAGCTTGATTACAGGAGGTTGCCCTTAGTGACCCTAGAGCTTTGATTGATTAAGAGAATGATTACGGCACCGAATCCACCTTAAGATAAGAATGGATTGATTGGGCCGAGGATGATAACTTACAACACCGAATTCACCTCAGGATGGACCCGAATTGATTGGGGTTGAAGTTACAGACTAATAATCAACTTCAAGCGCTATAGTCAATTTGGATACCCACTTTGTAACACAAGGTTAGGATGGTTTGGCTATGGGTGGTGTTTGGCAATGTGAATGGTGAAGTTGTGATGTATGGACTTTTGAATGAAAAATTAAAATGAAAAAGGTGGATTAAAGATGATTGTGGAGAATAAATGGGGATCTATAATGGTTAACGAAGATTTGGAGTGATAGAATAGAGGTTTAAACGGATCAAATGGAGGTTTTTGGGAAGCTTAGGATGACAAAATGGAGGCTTAGGATGATGAGATAATGGTTGGAAATGATTAAATGATGGTTTAGAGGCTAAATCAATCCAAATGGGGCAGTTTCGAGTGTTCAGGAGGGAAAATTTGCCCCTCTGCAGCAAAGATCAGGGCATTGACAGCAAAATCAGGGGCGTAGACAGCTTTCTGCAGTAAATCAGGGGCGTTGACAGCTTTCTGCAGTAAATCAGGGGCGTTTACAGCTTTCTGTAGTAAATCAGGGGTGTGGCCAGCAAAATCAGGGGCGTTGACAACTTTCTGCAATAAATCAGGGGCGTTGACAGCTTTCTGCAGTAAATCAGAGGCATTGACAGCTTTTTGCAGTAAATCAGGGGCGCTGCCGCCTTTCTACAGGGCCGCTGCCGCTTTTCTGCAGTAAGGCAGAGTTGGGTTTTGATGGCAATGGCTATGGCAAGGACGCAATATGATAAAGTAAGACCAAAGTATTCAAAAATTTGACAGATTTTACACAAGAAAATGCTTCAAGCAAGCACAATCCTATGATTAATATTAAGGGTATGGCAAGGCAAAATCTTAATCTAGGATGCACAAGGCTTCTAAAGAGTCCTCGATATCCTCTCGGTACGTGAGGCACAACCGTGAACACCAGTCCGTCACAAGCGTGAGTTGGGAACCCCAACGAGATACTAAAAGGCTCAGACCAACTCTTCACGTCTATCTAGGTATCACCCTAGCTTCGACGCTCTGCCAATTACGACGCGACTGGATTGGGGTACAACTTTCGTTCTCCCCCCTTTATATACCCCGCCAATACACGTGGTTGGAATCATCCCTTGGGGTGATGAAATCCCCAAGCAGGTCCCACTAAAAAGAGGACACTAATCGTTTCCAACTACTCCCTAGACTCACACGAAGTGCAAGGGGAAGCTGAAAACAAATCAATGCCCCCTTGGGTAACACAAAAATAAACAATCGCAACAAGCAATGAAATTTATTCCCCCTAATTAGACTATATTCTAAAATAGTAAAGATGGTTTTCAAAAAATCTGATCAAATAGACGGTCCTGCAAGCAAATGTTAGCTGTCTTCTTTTTCGTCCTTGATCAATTACGCCCTAATACGTTGCAAAACGTTAGCAAAAAGCAACAATATTCTTGCCAAAACAATGTTAGAGAGTTATCACGTGAAAACAGCAAAAAACTAGAGCAAAAACGAAGCAAAAATGCTTATTTTACCTCCCGAACTGTGCTGTTTTGGGGCGCTGCCGCCTTTCTGCGGGGGCGCTGCCGCCTTTCTGCAACAAACTTTGTCATATTTTAAAAAAAAAAACAAAAAGTTGCGCCCCTCCCCTGCAAGAAAAATGTTAGAAAAACTTCCTAAATATATCCCTAATGACAGCAAACTCGTTAGAAAAAGATAAACTTTCAAATGCGGGGCGTTGCCGCCTTTCTGTAGGGGCGCTGCCGCCTTTCTGCGAGGGCGCTGCCGCCTTTCTGCGGTAAAGCAGAGGGCGCTGCCACCTTTTCGCAAGCTTTTCCTACAAAATTCTTAACCAAAAGGGACGTTAAATACAAGAACCCGTTTGTGGGTCCCACCGGGCGTGCCAAAAATGTATACCTTGGAATTTATCTTACTCTAAATGTGCAAACTAACTAAGAAATGGGAATGACAAAATACCAAGGACACCTCAAGATTAGCCAAAAGAGTGATACAACAAAAAGGAAAACGAATAAAATGAAATACAAATAGTTTCACCTTCCTTGCTGTTGATATCCCTTTGATTGGCCCTTGCTTGGAATGGTTTGTGTGCTCCTTAGATGATTGCTTGAGTGACTAAATGCAAGATCAGAGGTGCAAATGATTAAAAAGATGGCTAGATGATGGTAAAGGATTGAAGATTCAAATTGGCAGCATGTAGTTATGAAAATGCAAAGTTTTGAAAATGCCCTTGAGGAGGGGGTATTTATAGGAAAATTTGAATTCTCTAGAGAATTCAATGGTCAAGATTGATCCAACAAGGCCAAGATGAAGGGCTATGGTGGGTTGAGATCCCACAAGCCCTCACATCTTGACATGTGGAGGGTGAAGTGGACAAGAGGATATGAGGTGTAAGTGAGGTGTCAAGAAGGTACATGAGGTGGAAAAAGGACATGCACCTTGGGGAGTGAGGAGATTTCCTCAAAAAGGGATTCCTTGTCCCCAAGTGGGAGTGAAAGGGACATTTGAGGAATTTTGGAATTCCTCAAAAATTCTACATGGGAAAAGGAAAGGTGGTTGGGGATATAAATGTGAATTAAAAATTCACATTCCTAGGATGATCTAAAGGGTAAAAGGTGGGCTCCAAAAAGGTGGGACTTGGTCACATGTGGAGATTGTGACAAGTCCAAGGTTCTAGAAGCCTTGGAAGAATGGAATGTGAATTAAAAATTCACATATAAAGGAGGGGAATCTAGGACAAATAAATGTGAATTAAGAATTCACATGGGAAAGGGGGGTTAATGTCCAAAAGGGAAAAATGGAAGAATTGACCAAAAAATGGTGTTAATTTTAGTTAATGACCTTGGTTAAGGTTGTGCAAACATTGGATTAGGCTAATTAATGGAAGATTAGAGGCGTAGGAGGATGTGACATTAATCTCTGATTAAGAGAATGCACATCACAATCATGAATTAATTAAATTAATTCAGATTAGAGCAAGGTTATGGAGGATGTGACAAGAAAAGAGAAAGTAAGGAATTTTAAATTGATTTTAAATCAAAAAAGGGAAAATGACTAAATTAAATAAATTAGTGTATTTATTTAATTTAGAGAGGAATAAGGTGAAAGATAAAGTATTAATTATTAAATTAAATACTTTACCGATACGAGACAAAAGGTATAATATTAATTTAATAAATTAATATTAATATGGTAGATAGAAAGGCAGTAAATTTAATCATATGGAAGTGATTAAATTTAGATGTCTACAATAAGATTAGACAAGACTGTGACAGGTGTCTTAATCCTATGACATGAGACAACTAACTTGATAAGATAAGATCACATGACAACTAAATACTTCTACAAGATTCCTAAAGTCCTAAGTAAACTCAACTTATGAACATGTGTGAATGGGACCTACTAGGTGAACTAGTTAGGTAAGATACCTTGTTCACACCAACACTTGCTTGTAATAACACATACAAACATAACTTCACTTCTGAGTATTTGTGATACCTTGTGCCATTTTCTAAAATATTATCCTACTCTCAAATTCTACCACATGGAATTTAGGTCTATTGTAACTATTATTTTATCACCATTCACGCTTTCAACAAACACCAATTCCATATGTGATCATGATTTCTTCTTCTAGATGACTTGTGGTTGCTATCACACACCACTACATGTAAACAAATTATATATGTTTTACAACTTGCTACCACAAGATTTCCATATGTTTAAAGTCAACATAAATGTTATACCTCAAGACTTAAAACTCACTATATTTTATTGCAATGTGCTCTATAGACAAACTCTTCCTACAAGGAGGAGATCTACAAATGAATATCAACCAAGTCCCAACAATTATTGTAAATGCTTTTCAAATGTAAAATGTGAAGCTTTAAACATATAACATTTATTCATTTTTTTTAAAATAATGCAAGAGACAAATGTCAACATACAAATAAAAGAATCATTGAATACATATATTTAACTACATCACAAGCTTTCTCTAGACTATATTGTACCCATGGAATTGTCTATATCTATGAAATGAATTTATATATATTCTATGCTACCTTCCACCTATTGCTTTACCTTAAACAAAATCTAGCAATAACCAAAAAGAACCTAAATATATCATCATTTTGTTGTCTTTAAAAGCTATAATAGCCAGCCTACATCTTTACAACACTCTCACCACCTTATCTAAATCCCACTCATAGGAAAATCAATGTAACTAAGTGCCTAAGGCCTCTCATAATGGGTGATCTATTGCAAAGTCTTTTCCCTTGACCAAATCCATTCCAAAATACCTCAAAACTAGGGTAACTTGTATATAATAAGACTCAAGTTTTTCCTTGATAACACTCCAAAATATTTTAAGAATAATTATTGCTAATTAATGGATGGTGTAGAGTTGGGTAGGCCAACAAACTTTCAGAACAATTTAGATAATAAATATGTATGTCACATCTCCAATATATTAGTTTATATTAAACTTAATCATTAAGCCATAAGTATTTAAAATTAAATTAAAACACCATGGTCAACATAAGTGGCACATCCACACACATACATATAAATATAAATTAAATTCCTAAATCAAAATTATTTAGGTAATAACAACAAAAATTACTAAATGATAATGACAAAATACAATCCAAGTGACACTAACAACATTGGCGAAAAATAATCAAAATGATAAAAAACAATAAAAAGTGAGATTAATTTTAATTCTAAGTGTGATAAATTAGATCAAATGGAAGACATTTAAGAGTGTAAATGATTCTAAATCTAATCTAATATAATCATGTTGGGACTAGCAAGAAGATTGAAAATATAGATTTGAAAATAGGAACAAGCATCTTTAGACTAATACTAGAAATATAAAATCAAAAAGTAAAGGGTATAAATGAGCTTTGGATATAACCAAATGTAGTTATAAAAAATATTTAAAATTTTGAAAAAGATTTGTTAGTGAAAATTTTAATTGGAGCAAATATGTGGAGCTCTAGTTCCTTGTCTTAAGACTAGAAACCAGTATGAAGCATTGGTCCCTTTTTCACACTGGTCCCTTGCCTTGTCTCAAAATCTAATTAATTTTTCAAGTCTATTAGTTATGGCGCAAAAGATATTAAATCCAATAAGTCTAAGAGTCTCTAGAGAATAGTAACAAGAGAATAATTAAAAGTATATTATAAGAAACTAGTGTAAAACAAGAAAGGAAATGGCATGTGAATGTGAGGGATAAAACTAGAAAGTTGAAACCTTAGGTGCTATTAGAAAGTAAAAGAGAAGTCTAGAAAACAAACTAATGAGCATGTTAGAAAACTCTCTGGAGAATCTAGAGGTTGCACCATAACGGAAAAAAAAGCAAATGTGTTGGGCACAAATTCATTATCTAAAGGGACAAGGAACTAGTGTGGGGCATAGGTTCCTTATACTAGGGGTGTTATAGGTTCCTTATACTAGGGGTGTTGGTGAAGGTTTTTAGAATGATGTAAATTTTTTGGGGATTCTTCGTCTTAACTTTGTAATAATTTCTTTTAATTAGCTTAATGGTCCAAAGTGTTTATAATCTTCTATTCACCAACATATCAATTTCTCTTATAGGAACCCTACAAGATGGTTAGGTCAAAAGGGAAGCGACCTTACTAAGCCTTCTTGTTGGTAATGTTAAGTGCATGACAAGTTAAAAAATTATTTTAAGTTTGAGGTTTAGCTCAATACCCATGGAAATAACCTGGTCTAATTCCACATCCACTAATGTGAATTAGAGTGACAAATAGAAAATCTAAAGATCAAAATTGAATTCTAAACATAAATAATAATGGAGATAAGATAAAAATAATCACGAACCAAATTCAACATACAGATATACCACTCATAAATTTGTAACTACACAAATTCGAACAAACATAACAAAAATATATCCAAAACATAAGAAAAGAAGACACATTAGATATGCATTTTTTACCATTACAAATATATGTAAGCTCGTTTAGTACAATTAAAATGTCATGTCTCAATTTTATATAGATCTTGAACAATGTTAAAGTTGAAATAGTCCTTCTATCTTTTTAACTTATCCTCTTTTTAATAGCATAATTCTATAAATTTTGGTTTGCAATAATAATTTTATCTTTGCCTCATCTACTACAATTAGAATTGTGCTTCAAATTCTTTTATCCATCTGTGCCTAAGCTCTAGACAAGGCTTGAGGCCTAGCTTTGTTGTTGAGACATTTGAATAACAAACTACATATCAGTTTTAATATTGTCGAATGGCACTGGAATAAAAAAAAACACTTTATTATGGAGTGTGTTGTCTTCAAGGACATCAAAGACAAGCATGCCAATATAATGACAATTGGTTTTTGGCACAATTTATTTAGCGAGAAGGCTACTGAGAAGATGGGAATGCTTATCATCTCTTTAAATAAGAAAATGATTGAAATGTAGAAGGCCAAAATGACAAGGTCAACTGTCTCGTCCCATAAACTATTTTTAACCTCTTAAACATTAAAATGATCTATCTATATATTTAATTGGGATATAGTGAAAAACTAATATAGTGGTCGCAACACAATCCATGCCCATAGAGTTGAACAATATTTGCTAAGAATTGAGTTCAAAAATGGGAGATTGTCTTGTCTCCCTATCTAGCCAACATTATACTCATTTTCCAAGCTCTTTTAAAAGCCATGCATGTTTTTGTCGACTGCCACCACACTTATCTTTTCCTACCGATCTCAACTTTTCGAGTTTTTAATTTGACTGCCACTTGACCGTCATCGTCCAAAACTTGAAAGTGTGAAATTTGATGATCGTTTGACTGCAACTATATTATTATTATTTTTTTAAATTTGACGTTCATTTGACTGTTATAGTTAAGTATATTAACTTTGACGTCTGTTTGCCTGTTAGGAACCTCCAATTTCATCATTTCATAAATTTAACGTTCTTTTCGTCGTTGCCTCTTTGAATTTCATAATGTTATATATGATAGTCATTTGACCCTTATCGGCAAAATACTGTCATTAAATTTGATGTTCGTTCAAAAGTATCTATAAAAAATATGGAATTAATTTGACAATCATTTGGTCAAGTGTTACAATTTTTAGATTTAAATTCTGTGAATTTTTTAAATCAACATTTCAGATCACATTTCTTGATCCATCATCAAGATGATTTGTATGATCTCTCTTGTTGCATGTAAATCGTCCTGATGATGGATCATGGAGTTTGATTGGAAACGTTGATTTAAAAAATTCACAGAGTTTAAATTCATAAATTGTAACACTTGATTATCATGGACTGTGGAAACTTAATGTTGTTAATCATTTGACCATCAATAGAAATAATATATGAAGAATTTGACATCCAGTGGACCATCACAAGTATGCTATTTTCCTAAAATTTGACGTCATTATGATCGTTAGGATACATGAATATTTGATGTCATTATGAATGACATGATACATAGAATTCTTAAATTTGACGACAATATGACCGTGATGATACAGGTTTCCTCATAAGTGACTTCCATATGACCATCACCGCGAACATTTTGGGATTTAAATTTGACCTTCACAAAGAATTGCTACAACAACCAATTTTCTGGAATTGAAATTTGATGTTCATTTGACTGCCAAGAACCCTAAGTATGCTATTAAATTGAATGGAAAGGTAGTATTTAGTTGGATATAGTAGTGTGATAGGTAATAGAAGTTGATTTATTAATAATTTTAAAATATTTATGAAGTTTAGAAAAATGTTTTGGAATTAGTAATTTTTTTGTTTATTGTTGTAGGTCACTTCTATGACTCTAAAATTGATTTCACAAGTGAAAATGTGTTCTTTGTGGCATAGATTTAATATTTGATTATAAACTTGATCTTTGCAAATTCTTAGACAATCATTTATAGCTCATCTTGACATTTACAACCTGCTCTTGCTTTAAAATGGGTTTTTGTATTTTATTTTTTGCTTCCTTGGAATCAAACAATGCAAAGAAACAAGTTAATGGATAGATAAAATGATTAAGGACAACACTCTAAACATGCATGAATGCCCTAAATGTTGATGGGATAGCTCGATACAACCTTTGAGACAACAAGGTGACTTGGTAGTGCTTTTAGACACCTAACGAGATCTGTAACAACCCATATCCATAACTCCAAAAAATCATCATAATTTTGCTTGTGTTATTATTTTATTTTAAGTTATTAAGTGTTTATTCTCTTGCATACTCATAGAATCATCTATCCATCAAAACAGGATGTGCATCCATCCATCAAAACAGGATAGGCATCGATCCATCAAAACAAGATGGAAATCCATCATCTATCCATCAAAATAGGATGGTCATTCATCAATCAAAACAAGATGGGAATCCATCATCTACATGATAGGAATCCTTCCATCAAAATAGGATGGGCATCCATCAAAATAAGAAGGGTAAAATGCTCTGGCCAGAGACTTTAGACTCATATAAGTCACCCTCTAAATCCTTCTTACACCACTATAAATGGTGAGATTCTCTTCCATCTCATGCCAAGTGTTATAGCTTCAATATGTGCCTAATTAAAACATCAAAATATCAAAATCATATTTGCTTCATGAGTTATTTAAAAATGATTGTAAAATATTCATTTAATTCCTTTTTAAATTTAATAACTAATTCTTCATATAATTTAATAATATAACTTGATGTTGTATAAATATTTATTACAAATTTTTAATGAAATTGGCTCTAATTAAATTTATGTGTTCATTTCTTCTTTAACCTACTTTAGAAATTACCTTTAATGAATAAATATTACAATACACTTTAGATTTATAATTATTATTTTAACTTAATTAAAATATTTTGCAAATGTTACAAAGGAGACAATTATGACAAGATCTAATATTTGTGAAAAGCATTAAACCATGTGGTCGTCCTCCAACCATGCTAAGATAAGAGGAGTGTTTGTAACATCAAATGAATATGATCTCTTTATCCTTTTATTTTCAAAGCATATAGTCCCCAATCCATTAGGAGTAAGATATGTGAGAATTATAGAAGAAAGAAGATAAAGTAATCATGGAGATGAAGAATGGGAAGTGTAACAACAAATAAGGGTATCCAAGTACACATCTAGATCCTTATGTGTTGTATACACATAAGTCTAATTAGGAGCACAAGGAGATTAAATAACAAATGGATAAGGAGATACAACATTAGGAGAAGGATGGTAAGAAACATATGGTAAGGAGGTACACCATTAGGAAGGGAGGATGGTGGTAAATCATTGGAATAAGGTAACAAGGAATCTTGTGGAAAAGGAGACGTAGGAGGGAAAGTGGATAAAGGTGTCTTAGAATAGAGAGGATGTAAAAAATCATAATAGAGTGGATCCATGTCTAGCGTAGAAGGCTTGGGTACAAGAGGAGAAATGGTGGAAAATTAAGCAAATGGATAATCATCAATGTCATATCATAGTGAAACTCATCCAAAGTAGTATATGGAAATCATACAATATGAGGATCATATGTAACAAGACCCTTGAGACTAATGTGGTACATAGAAGGAAGGGAGGTCTCAAAATATAAGAAAAAGGTGCAATATAGTAGGAGGTAGGAGAAAGAGGAGGTTCAAAGGTAAAACAATCATAATAAGGTACATAAGCCACATCATCACTTAGGAAAGCCTCTCTAAAATTATCAAAAGATAAATTATCAAGAAAAGAACATGATCCTTTTGGTAAGGACCAAAGATGGTAGGATGAGAAATAACAAGTACATGAAGAAGAGAGAACCAATACCATTTTGTGATCTATCTAAGATATATGTAGGAACATAGGAAGCAAAGTGAAACATGAATCATTTTCATGTCTTATAGGGGAATGAATTATCTTAGAAGGAGAAGAGGGTGGATCTAGAATATAGTGAGACAAGTATCATCATCTAGAGTCTAGGAGGAAGTATATGATATGTAATAAAGGTAGAGAAATGTGGAGAAGAGCTATTAGTATATAAAGTGGAATAAAAGAACATAGTGTTTCTAAATCATTGAACTATGTGCCAAGGAAAAAAGTGAAGGTAGGAAGTGGGAAAGGACAATTAAGATATGATCACTAGAAAGAGTAGAAGAGTCTAAGTTTGGGAACTCAAGAATATGATCAAGGACAAGGGGGTGGACAACGAAGAACTAATAACAAAAGTGGGAATTAAGAAAGGATACATGGATGGACACAAGGAAAATCAAGTGTGAGAGGAAGGGAAAGGTGAAATAAAGGAAAAGAAAAGGTAATAATGAACTTGGAATAGGTATTGGGAAAGTTAAGTGTTGAGAAGATTAGCATAGGTGTACTAGTAAGGGAATAGGAAAAAAAAGATGATGGGAAAATGGGAGCAAGTATTAGGAAATAATAGAGTGTTGTGAAGAGAGGAAAAGTAAAAAGAATAGTAGAGAGGGTAGAGAAGGTAAATAGTTTTTATGAAAGCTTAAATAAGCTTTGTAAAGATCAAGAGCAAAGAGAAGGGTGTCAGAATGGGAAAACTAGGTGGCATTGGTAATAGAAAAGAAGGAATTATGAAGATAAGAAAGATTAAGTGGAATGATAAAAATAAAGATGGGTGTTGATTGAAAAGAATTTTTAGTCATAATAAACTATTTCCATATAACCCAAAGAGAGAAAAATATGCAAACAAGTATTCATAATCCACAATCCAAAGAATAGACATACCATCTAGATGATACAATATGTTCCCCAAAAAAACCCTCAAAGAAAAATTTAGTAAACCTCCAAAAGTACTAACACACTCAATGTATTATCTCATGAACAAATATTATAATACATTTGTAGAGTGCTCATGCAAGGATTTTGAAACATCAAGCTCCATAATTGTACTCCATGAACTAACAAGTAAATGAAAATCATGTAATCACACATCCCAATACACACTTCTTCTCCTCATATATGTAGCTTACAAGAGATGCTCAATCCAACATTATCCAACAAGCCAAAGGTTATGATAACCAACCTTAATAACTAGTCGTATGTTTGATTTTATAGAAACAAGCTTGCACAAAACCACCAAGTGGTATTACAAAAAGCATGTTCCTTTATACCACAAGCTTATAAAACCATGCCCCCTCATTTAATTTTTGGTACTAAGTCTTCCTAATATTAAATATTTTCCCAATATGCAACCCCCATTAAATATTTATCTCAAAGTTACATACATTATACAGAGTAGCCCAAATAATTTTTGACTCATGTGATGGATGCATCCTTAGATTTCCTAAGTGTACCATAAATAAATATTAATTTTACATTATAATACTTATACAAGGTGTACAACACACATTTTGCAACATTATCCCACTTTTATACATTGCATAATGGGTCAAAAGTAAACTCGACCACCAAGGGAAGAATCACTATAGCCAACATGTACCATCAAGATATCCAAGTGCTCTATTGATCCATAAAAATATTTATAAAAATAACTAAGGTGATCACCATCTCAAACATGAATCCTTTCACCCTTCATCATTCCAATGTAGAAAGTATAAGATCCTACCCAAAAGAGATGCCACACTAACTATCATATAGAAGCATGAATATTGCCTCAACTGGAATTCAAACACAAACACCAAATCCAATGGTAACAAATAGACATGAGTGTATACTTATAATCAATCACCATAGATGAAGTAGACAACATAACTAGTTTCTAACACATCCAACTAGCCATACCTCAAAACCAAGATATACTCATCATAATTGTAGACACTTAAAAATGTCTTGAATGATATCATGCACTTGAATCTGATATACTAACATCGCTTCATCCTAAAACCTATCCTCTTTTCGCTTAATTGATTAAATTAGCCTAGCTATTTAATTAATTATTTCATTTTCATCTATTAACTTGATTAATCTAATTAGGTTAATTCCTACCCCTTTCATGCTAACCTTTCATCCTGTTAAGTTTGATCAATCAAATTATCTAATTTAATCCCTAAGTCCTCTTATTTAATTAAATAACCCTAAGCCATTTAATTAAATATCATATCACATCCCCCTTTTCATTAAATCATTTTATTTAATGAATATCATATAATTCCCCTAATTTGCATAATTGAAACTTTGTTTTAATTGTCAAATTACTAATTAAATCCAATCCTCCCACTTGCAAGGGAATAGTCCTTGAGAATATTACTCCTTTTGCACATTCCTCCAAAAAGGAATATTCTCATGGAATATTCCTTCTCCTTTGCACATTAAAATTTGGTTTTAATTGACTAAATGCTAATTTTCCTCCAAAAGAGAATATTCCCATGGAATATTCTTTCCCTCTTCACTCATTTGAAAAAAGGAATATTCTTCCTTGTAACAAAATTTCAACAAACTTCTTGTGCAAGTTTTGAAAGTGTGTTTGTTTGGATGATTGTGAGCCCTTGATTAAATATCATCTTCCATTCTTAACCCTTGATGGGAATCCATGATCCATGCCTCCATTTTACTTGGGAGTTGTTCCTAGACAGGTTCAGAGCTCGTTTCCTCTCAGTTCACTGGAGGCAACGCAAGGCTGACGAGTTTCATGATCTCAAGCAATTGTCTATGTCAGTGGAGCAGTATGAGAGGCGCTTCTATGAGTTGAAGCAGTATGCAGGGATTAGCCACGATGAGGGCATGTTAGTGCAGCATTTTGTTCGAGGCTTGAATGCCCGCATCAGTGGTGGTGTACGAGTCTTTGAGCCGAAGACGATGGAGATGGCAGTGGAGAAGGCTCGCTTAGTGGAGGAGAATTTGGCCATGGCTTTGGGTGGTCATATCGGAGTACAGATTGGTAGCATGCCCACACCTGGTTACGTTACTCATGGAGGTCAGTCGCAGGGAGCAGGAGCTTCTAGGAACATGAACCCACCTTCTAAAGGGGGTCAGCAACGTCAGCAGCAGCAGCATCAACAACAACAATCACAGCCGAAGCATGAAAACTTTCAATCTCAGCAAGGTGGCAATTCGCAGTTTCGTAGGGATCGGAACAGGATCAGGCACCAAATTCGACAGGAACGTTTTGCTCAGCCTGCACCTAGTTTTCAGTCAGCGCCGAGTCGAGCAAGCTTTCAACAATCCAATGCTCCATCCGAGGGCAGAGGATTTGGCCGAGGTACTGGTTGCTACTCATGTGGGCAACAAGGGCATATCGCTAGAGTGTGTCCACAGAAGAGCACTGGTTTTATCAGAGACCTGCCGCTTCTGAGCCGACGGTGGGTGATGCAGGTAGATCTCATCGAGTGTTTTCCGCTGTCGACAATCGCCAGGGGGGATACCAGGATGCAGGTGCAGAGGCTTCTGGTAGAGGACGAAGTTCTGGCTTCGGAGCTCGCGAGTGAGCTCGAAAGGTTTCGATGGTGTCCTAAACGTCGTGATCTTGGCGTCTTGGGAGGATGTCTCCCTTATTTAAGAATCTTAATTTTTCTTTTTATTCTGTTATTTTATGGCTTCCAGGAGTAAGCCATATCCTAGGGGGGGGAGGATGTAATACCCCTCATACTATTTAGACTTATTATTTTTTTGTGCTTGCTTGGATACTATGATGATACTGTATTGTTTGATGTGGTTAGTCAGATACTATGATGATACTGCTATTGTTTGATATGGTTAGTTTAGATGCTAGACGATGTTATTTCATTTTAGACATGATTACTTTACATGACATTATGGTTGATTATCTGTTAATTTTAGGAATTGTGATATGATGCAATGATTTAAATTAATATGTTAGGAGGTGATTGTTAGTTAGAAATGTAATTCTTTGATTATGCTATAATTGTTAGAATAGGTGTGACGGAGGACAATATAGCATCACTCGTTCGCGAGTGCCCTGTTATGTTGCAATTCCTTCTCACAATGCAGTAACTTGATTTAATGCTTTGATATATATGTTTATATGCACATGTACACAACTTCGTTTGTATGCAGGATTGCAGGTATAAGTCTCGATTCCACCTGCTTCGGCAGGACAGGGCGAGCACCAAATAACCCAACGGATAAATGTTGATACAGAGGTGACGATGAAGTCCTCCCGTCCCATGATGTCAGGTTGTCTCATCTGTTGGTATAGTCGATGTTGTGTAATTGTCGTCTTTGCCTGCTGTGTTTGTGTCTTGTCTTATTTTGGGTGGGCATTGATAATTATGATTTATCTTAACGTTTGAAATTGATTATTTATGTTAAATGTTGGATTAAATAATATTTAATTATTTAAATATTTTAATTATTTTGAAAATCATATATTGCAATTTAATAATAATTAAATAATAAATCTGCTTAAATTATTTTAATTAATTAAATTTGGTGGTGGATAATGATGTGAATAATTTATTTAAATTAAATATATAATGTGAGTTGCAAGAAAAGTTGAAAAAAGGGAATTAAAGTAATAAAAACAAAGAAAAGAATGAAAAGACAGTGTGAGCCAATAGGGTTTGAGTGTTGAAAAGAAAGCTTGTTTTAAAGATGGATTTTTCTTTTATCTGAGATTTTTGGAGAGCTTTGGAGAGATGAGGAATATATTTTATTTAATAATGAATTCTTGAGAGTTATCACACACACACAGAAGAACAGAAGGTTGGAAGTGCTCAAGTGAAGGTGGAGTTCATTCTGGGCTAAGGATTGGAAATCGGATTCGAGAGCATCAGAGTTAAGCAGGCATCTTCAAATTCGCATTAGACTCCAGGTTCCTCTCGTTGTTCTCTTCTCATACCCTTTTTGTTTGTTTCTGAAAAGAAAAATATATTTTATTAAAAATGAGTTTTGTGAATGTAGAAAAACCTCTGTTGAAAACTGAATCTAGGGCAATTTATTAAGCTAGAAAACAAAGATGATCATTGATCTATACTGTTCCAATCTATCAAATCTGAAACCTCTGTCTTCTGAAACACTCAGTTAATCAGTATGAGGATTTTGAAAGATAATATGTACAGAGAATAATAAATTGGAAGCTAAATTATTATATATATATATATATATATATATTAAAATGGGTCTATGTTATTTTTGTATTTCCTCTGTTGTTCTTAAATTTTATGGAAATCTGTTTCTCTGTCTATTGCTGTCTCTGTTTTTTTTTTAATATATTTATGAAACTTTTATATATATATATATATATAGATCTTATTATTTTATTTTTAAGAACCTGCGTCGGCCGTACCGCAGTCCTATGAATTTTTTTTAAACTTCCTCTAAAAATCGAACTCATTGTATGTATTTTTGTTATGCTGGGTAAATCAAAAATACATTTTTAAATAGAGTTTATATTGCAAATTAAAAAAAATAAAGGGGTGTTATTAAATCGAAATTTTTGGCTCATGGCCATACCGGCCGTCCGAACCCGCGTCTGTACCAGACGGACGGATTTCGAAGTGTTTATATTTTATTTCAAATTGTGTTGTGTTTTAAAATTTTTCACAAAACAAAAAAAATTATGTGAAAATCTGGGAAGGCGAAATGTTCTTTTTGTTTTAAGTTCAGCTTTATGGGGATTGGGGAGGGCACGGTAGTCGTACCCACCCCGCGCCCTATGTGTGGCGGACTGCCACAGCAGTCCGCAGGACTGCTGCGTACAGCAGCCCGTGGGGACTGCTGTGCGCAGTCCCCACTTGGCCTTATGTATTCATTGAATCTCGTTTTTTTTTATATATTAAGTTTTATATATATATATATATGGTTATTTTATTCAGTTTATTTAGATGCATTTAATTTTAATTTTCATATATATATATATATTTAATTTGTTTTATAAATATATATAAATATTTATATATATTTAAAAGTAAAAAAAATAAAAAATAATAACGAAACGGGGTTTCTTTTATAAATAAAATATTTTGATTTCAGAATTTAATGTACTATTTAGATGTTTTTCTGATGTGTTTTGTTAGGAATCAAATATTTGGAGGTAGGAATTATATTGTGTTTGTAGTATGTTCTTTATCATGTTTTTTTTTATATACACCCGAGTGAACCGGCTTCTTTTAATTATGGAATCGTGAGGTCTTGATTTTGTTCTTCTTGTTATGACTGTAAATTTCACTCGTGATGTGGGAACCCTCTTGTTTTGTAACCCTAGTCCAGAGGCTTGTTATTGTTGAAGTTGTCTTCATAATACCTTTGGTTTCGAAGCTTGGTAATTTGTGCTTAGAAGGGTTGGACATTTTCTTATGATAGTTTGTGATGGATTGTCGCGAGAGGGATAATACCTCGCATGTGTGGATTCGAGTATTATGGTTTTATGATTTTTATGTGTTAGTCCAACCCATGCCTGTTTGAGATATGTTAGGGGTCATAGGAGGGAGAGTGGCTCTTTGTGGGCGCCGGCGCCTCGGATGAGGAAGGGCCAGGATAACCCTCGAAGAGTAGTAAACAAGTGATAACCTAAACAATAGAGTTAGGGGGATGGGTAGTTTAATCACACAAGATAATAAAACTTTGGATTCCTCGGCTATGCATTAGGGCTACCTTAGACTGATGATAGACTGGGAAGGCCGTGGTCGGCATAGTCATAGTTTCGTCCTCATGAGAGACTATTGGCTCCGCATCAGCTACCCTATGGTGCCGGCGCCTCAGTTAGGAGGAAGGGCCAGGATATCCATAGATGGGTGCCGGCGCCTCAGTTGGAGGAAGGGCCAGGAAATCCCATGAGAGCTATGCGATGACACTCTCCACTTGACACCCTTGTGCTTGTTGTTGCCTCTGGATGTTATCTCTTTGTGATGTATCTTTGATTTCTTGTAAATTTGTTTCGTGATTGTTAAGTGATTTTACCTCATGTTATCGTGATGAGTTCTTGGTTTAACTTGTTATGTGATTTGAGTACGTCGATGGTTGTGCATTGCATATTTGAGTTGTACTTGTTCTGTATCATGTTGTTGAGTCGGTTTGACATTCATGGTCGGGTTCACTTCCTCGTCACCTCTGAGCACGGGGGGTGAGTTACTTCGTAATTCACATGGTTGGGTGGAACGTGCTCCGCACCCGTTGGGTTCCCCATCAGCGTCTTGTCTTCTCAGCTTCCGCAGTACAGATGTTCCAGTGATCAGTTGTACTTCATGTTCATTATTTTGTATCAATCCCCATGTTGGGAAATTCAATGTAATTCTTGTATCGAAGAAGATTGTAATGTAATATTATTTCAATGATGTAATAGTTAGGTTTGAATTGGATCATGTTAAAAGATTTATCATGGATGTAATTATGCGATGTTGTCATACTCGCATCATGGCTATCAGTTGTATCTTTGTATATGGTTTCATAAATTAAATGGTTATGTTATTTTCGTTATCTTTATGTTGTGTTGTGGTTGCAATGTAACCTCGCGTGCCCCAGAGAACCATGTGGTTTTAATGCTATGTGTTATGCTATGTGTTTATGATTTAATGTTGTTACATGTTACTTCTTTTATTTTAAAAAAAAAATTATTCGCATTATGTGTGTGTTCTCTGGGGTTTGCACGACGGGCGTTACAACACACATTTTGCAACATTATCCCACTTTTATACATTGCATAATGGGTCAAAAGTAAACTCGACCACCAAGGGAAGAATCACTATAGCCAACATGTACCATCAAGATATCCAAGTGCTCTATTGCTCCATAAAAATATTTATAAAAATAACTAAGGTGATCACCATCTCAAACATGAATCCTTTCACCCTTCATCATTCCAATGTAGAAAGTATAAGATCCTACCCAAAAGAGATGCCACACTAACTATCATATAGAAGCATGAATATTGCCTCAACTGGAATTCAAACACAAACACCAAATCCAATGGTAACAAATAGACATGAGTGTATACTTATAATCAATCACCATAGATGAAGTAGACAACATAACTAGTTTCTAACACATCCAACTAGCCATACCTCAAAACCAAGATATACTCATCATAATTGTAGACACTTAAAAATGTCTTGAATGATATCATGCACTTGAATCTGATATACTAACATCGCTTCATCCTAAAACCTATCCTCTTTTCGCTTAATTGATTAAATTAGCCTAGCTATTTAATTAATTATTTCATTTTCATCTATTAACTTGATTAATCTAATTAGGTTAATTCCTACCCCTTTCATGCTAACCTTTCATCCTGTTAAGTTTGATCAATCAAATTATCTAATTTAATCCCTAAGTCCTCTTATTTAATTAAATAACCCTAAGCCATTTAATTAAATATCATATCACATCCCCCTTTTCATTAAATCATTTTATTTAATGAATATCATATAATTCCCCTAATTTGCATAATTGAAACTTTGTTTTAATTGTCAAATTACTAATTAAATCCAATCCTCCCACTTGCAAGGGAATAGTCCTTGAGAATATTACTCCTTTTGCACATTCCTCCAAAAAGGAATATTCTCATGGAATATTCCTTCTCCTTTGCACATTAAAATTTGGTTTTAATTGACTAAATGCTAATTTTCCTCCAAAAGAGAATATTCCCATGGAATATTCTTTCCCTCTTCACTCATTTGAAAAAAGGAATATTCTTCCTTGTAACAAAATTTCAACAAACTTCTTGTGCAAGTTTTGAAAGTGTGTTTGTTTGGATGATTGTGAGCCCTTGATTAAATATCATCTTCCATTCTTAACACTTGATGGGAATCCATGATCCATGCCTCCATTTTCCTTCCATCCTGACCATTGATTGATTCTTTCAATCTTAACCATTAGTTTCATTTTGTCTATTCTATAAATTAGGGCTTGCATCTATTGAATAGGGGACCATCTTTTAATAATAAACTTATGTTGTTAAAATCACTCTCATCTTTCATTCACATTTTATGTTCTAAAATAATTTTAGGTTATTTTAATTGTATTATTAGTTTAGAGCATACATTAATGGCTTCCATGGTAACTTAGTTGCATCCATTTATCATATTTTGAAACTAGGGTTTTAATCTTTCAAATCTTGCATACATTTAGAATATATTTTCATACACTTACATTGATCATCATAGCATTTATCATATTAAAATAGCTTTCATCATGTTTTACAACACATATTTCATTAGTTTCGTCGATTCTCTTCAATAGAATTGATCGAAACAATCTCATTATCCAATGGATTGGGAAAGGGTCGTCATTCGACATCAATGTGATACCACTCCCCTAATAGGATAAATTTCAATGGATTAGAATAGATGTTTATGGAGCTTTTGTATTTTAATATGTTAGTTTTAATGGCTTCTTAGCTTAGTTTACATTGAATGATCTTATTGGGACTGATGCATAGTGGCTTAAATATGCTTTGAATCCTCATGGATCAAGTGTAGTTAACCTATACTACATTCATTGATCATAATAACAATTAGACCTTATTCCATCAACATATCCAACCTAATGTAAAACTTGATCGCAAGTCCTTATATATACAATATCCTACATAAAGAAGTTCTCCAAGGTAACACCAAACATGTGATAAAAAACCTCAAGACCTTAAATACCACAATATAATGAGAACATCCAAAAAATGAAGCACATATACGACCCAAAACTCCCATTACATAGGTAATGTCAAATTTGAAATAAATCAAAGCATATAAAGATTCACCAATGCCACTCACATATATGGTGTATAAACTTTCATAAAATCATCTAATACTAAGTAATATCCACAATGATATGAAAAACCTACAAACTAAATCATTGCAACACAAATCCCTCCCCACTAGTCTCCATAGCTCTCCCAAGTATTCAACATCATAAAAGAAAAATATTAAATAGAATTCATACTATTACTAAAAAACATGAATTACAATAAAAATAATGACCACAAACATAGTGATGACAATAGCTCTATGCAAACCTCAACTCCAATATAATGTGAACACGAACTTCTAAGAAGAAACATAAGACCATCTAGAAAGCTTGCAAATCAAAACCCTGTAGGATGTATTTGTATCAACACCTATAAGTGCTTAGGTTGTGACAAGTAAGATCTCTTTCAAAAAATTCCAATAGAAAAGCCTTATCAACATCTAATTGTTCAAATCAAAGATCAAACATATAATGTGAATCAATGGACCAACTAAGATATAAGCCTTTCAAACTGAAGTATGATCAAACCAATAAAATACATTCCTAAAATGAAGGGAATAAATCCAAAATAATCCTCTACACTCCTCAAATAATCTCTTCATAACTAACATGCATGCCTCAAGATTCATTCCCATGAGAAGACAAAGGAAAAATAAACCATACCAAGAAATCCTCAAACAAGCTCTCCAAAACTATGATTCATAGATCAATAATCATTCCCATGGAAAAATAAAGTACAAAATTAAATGTATCTAAAAAAAAGTAGGTTGTACCTATTAGATGGTTCACCATGGAGACGACCAAGAGTAGGGAATTAAATTTCTCATCTAGAATACACTAAGCTACAATGGCTCTCCAGGCACAATATCCTTAATAGGTCCATGTTGAACTCACATCCAACCCAAGTGTAGGATCCTTGGTATTCTTACCAAAACCTTCTCAAAGAGTAACCATCTCAACACATGATCTCTAAGATCAAGATATCTCTAGCATATCCCAAATTTAAAATAGATGTGTAGAAACTGAAAATTGACCACTTTTGTTTGGTCAATTTACCATAAATTCAACCAATTTTGTTCCTCTATATTAATTAAATAATAGCCTATTATTTAATTAATATTCATATATCTCAACTTTCATTCTAATCTATTTCCTCCATTATCCCTAAATCATAGCCTAAAGTAAATAATTACCTTTAACTATTTACTTCCATACCTTATCCCTTTCCTCAAAAAATTAGAAAAATAATTTATATTTATTTAATTTAACCTCTCACATGTCCCATCCTCCAACTTTTATAACTTTTCCTCTAATTATAATGTTAATCCTCACCTAATCTACCCACTAAGCATGTGCACACACTTAATCCTTGATTAAGTGGGTCAAACCCCCATCACATCAAGCACATGGGCTTGGTACCATGTCACATGGGTCTTTTCCCATCATAGTACCCTCATCCCTATCAACTCATGTCATTATGCCACTTGGCGACACAATCTCATGAGTTGAGAAACCACCTCTCATATCAACTGTTGATCCCAAAATCAAATCCTAGCCCTCCATCCATTTTCCTCCAATCCTATATATCTAGCCCTTAGCCATTTATCCATCTTTCTCACTCATTTTCATTGGAACACCATTATTCTATTGAAGATTTGTGAGCACACATCCAAATCAAACATCTTGGGAAAATCTACATAACGAGAGGCTCGACATTTGTTTCTATGTTGGTTTGAGCTTTCTAGCCTAATATGAGTGTTTTTTTGTTTTTTTGTTTGGTTTTATTAGTAAATCATTCGTATAGAGCATAAATTTCACTACATACATTTCTGGCATGCTTGGTGGGACCCACATCATGGGTCTCTTAACATTTTCTTGTAAGTTTTTTCCTTGTTGGTAGTTTTAGGTTTTTCACATAGGGGTGGATTTGCTACATGGGTGGATGCATCATCTTCAAGGGCAACCACATCACATTTAAGGGTGGATGTGCTGGATTCTAGTAGCCTAGATCACCGCTAGCTATAGAGGTGAACCTAAAAATTTTAGAGGTGGATCCATTGCATGGGTAGATACACCATCTTCATGGGAGGCTCTACCTTCTTCAGAGGTGGATACACTTTAGCCTTTAGTCCTCTCAATCATTAAAATTCACAGAGGTAGATCCACTACATGGGTAGAAACACCATCTTCAGGGGTGGCTCCACCTTCTTCATGGGAATATACACTTTAGCCTTCAGTCCTCTCAATCACTAACAGTCATAGAGGAAAATCCACTAGGCAGGTGACTGGGCAATCTTCAAGGGCGGATCTACTAGATAGGTGCACATGTAATCTTTAGAGGCAGACACACAACATAGGTGAATACAAAATCTTTAGGGGAAAATATGTAGCATAGATGGATTTGTAATCTTCAGAGGTGGATGGGTAGACAAGTGGTTATGTAACCTTTAGGGTGGATCCGCTCTGTTCTTGGGTGATTGCGCTCTATTCTTGGGTGACCCACTTTGAACATCAATGAAAAAAATCATTGGGGTAGGTGTCCCAACCTCCTTCGAGGTCACACTCATTTTATTAAATTATCACTTTTTTGCATCTAATCATCTTCTTGTGCAACTTAATATCATTTTTCCAATACCAAAATAAAACTACTAACATATCTTCTACAGGTTCACGGTCAAAGATCTTGTTTTTATTACTAATCTAGGCACACTTCAATTTCTAAAGGGTCAATTTACATTGACTATTGTGTTTGGAGTCCCTTGTTGATGTATTCTCTCCCCTTGCACCATTTGGTTTTGGGGATCAAAAATCCCAAGTCAACTCAAGTCCATATGTTATCCTGGGAGTGCTAGCTTGTGCATATGCTCTATCCTTGTGCTTCGTGCGAGCCTAGAGATCAGAAACACTTAGCATATCCTTCCCTTTAGGAGGACTTCTTGGGGATTTCATCACCCCAAGGGATGACCTCAACAACATCAATTGACAAGGTATATAAAGGGGAAATAACAAAATTTGTACCCCAATCTAGTCACATCATGTTCAACAAAGCTTCAATGTTTGGCTAGGAGTTCAGGGTTGGTCCGAACGGATTGACTGGCATTCCCAACCCATGCTTGTGATATGATAGTGTTCATGGATGTGCCTCACATATGCTCCTAGTATTTGGAGGATGCATTAGATCACCTTGTATCATCCTAGCTTAAGACCTTTCGATTGTTGCTTAGTGTTGTGCAAGGTATATAGTATCATTCCCAAAGGTACTCACCATGTATCTCCCTAAGTAGAGGTAGGAGCTCTTTGGGAAAGGTATCAAGACCTCCAAAGAAAGGGAAAAGGTGATCCCTTGTGCCATTGGATCCCTATCTACTGACTCTTGACTGAGTGGTGCCTTAGGTCAAACTTGAGATATTAGCCTTAGGATTGGTGGGCCTACACTAAGTTAACACACCAACTTGACTAATCTATGCTTGTTCTTTTTGGTGTGTCCTCTTGTGCTTACCCATGCATATCTTCATTCCATCTCGTCATCATCCATCTTGTGTCTTTCTACTGGTAATCTTTGGTCCTTTTGTCATCTTTATCCAATCATCGTTAGGTGAGTCCACTTTGGTCTTGGGTAGATCTACCTATTCAATCATCCCCAGTCTCTATTCACTCATCCTTGGGCAATCCTACTCTGTTTCTAAGCGGATCCACCTAGGAAATCATCCCACCTTTTCATCACCCTTGGGTGGATATGCTCTCTCCATTGGCAGATCTGATTTCCACCCAATCATCCTAGATAGGCAGATACACCATGTCCATAGGAAAATCCATTGGTTACCTCTATATCATCCTTCTTAGGCAGATGTGTACTATTCTTGGGAAGATCGTTTCTCCATACAAAATCCAAAGATTCAATCCCTCCTATCATAGTTATCCAGTCTCCTCTCGAGTCCAAAACTATAATCCAATCATTTTTCCTCTCCATATCCATCTCCAAACAATCTCAGTCAGCTAAACCAATCCTATTAACATCCAAATCTTCCCCAATCTAAAACCAAACCCCAAACACTTAATCATAACACTTTCTTGGGAACTTAGCCCACCCCAAGTTAGTAATTCCTCATTCAAACTATTTCACCTTGAGACAAAGGTCTACTTTGCATAGTATCTTCTCTTGCTTGAGAACTTAGCCTATCTCAAGTATGGAATCCATCTATTTGAGCTTTGACATAGGATCTCAACCATAGTTTAGATGATACTATCAATAATCCACCCAACATTCAACACATCAGTTTAGCTACATCTTTGAACTTAGGAGTCCCTCCCACCATATCTTCTAATCATCCTACCCCTAGCTTAAATCAAATGCTAATCTGAGCTTACATCAAATCCTAATCTAAGCTTAATCTAAATCCTAACCTGAGCTTTAGTACATCCACATCCAAGATCTTCTGATATCGAAACAAATATTAAGAACCCTCCTTCCACTTTCTTCTAATCCATTCCATTTTCCTTCTATTCATCTAATCCGATCTCTTCCATCATCCATCTCCATCCAAATTCAACATCATGAATCCTTATCCTTCCTCAATGTGACCAAAAATAGTGATCAAGGGAGATCCCAATTATATTGAAGATGATAATGAAAGTCTTGTTGATCAAGATGAGTATGAAATAGATCCCCTTGATGCTATCATTTCTAGAAATATTTCTCTAGGTGTCCTCCAAATTCACATCACTCATCCAAGCCATCCCATCATTCTTCCATCCACACCTATTATCAATCCTTATCCTACCTTTGACAAGGTAAATCCATTAGCTCCTCCATCCACATATCCATCCTATTCCTCATCCACATATCCCTCTAATCTAGCCCCCACATATCCCTCTCATCCAATATCCATACCTCTATCTTCTCTCACTTATAAAACATCCCAATCTCCATCTTTATGCAACAATACTATCACCTCCATCCCTAGTTCAAATCCTCAATCCAATTTCTCCTATATTAATCCACCATCCATGACCTCCTCTATCACTCCACCTCTCACTCCCTCAGACCTTAATACTCCCTCTAATCAACCATACTTCCATCCTCCATCTAGTCATGATCCCCCAATCCATCTTCCTAGTCCTTCACCTAATCATAATCCTTCATCTATTCCCAACCATCCATCTAGGCCTAAAATATACAATTATCTCATTCTAGATGTCATCCAAGGAGCCCTAGTAAAGAATTTATCACCAAATCCACATCCCAAAGTTGTGGATTCATTTCACCCCACTCCACCATGCACAATCATTAGTGATGAGGCCCTTCTCCATCCCACACCTACCATTTATCCTCCCACTCTTAACACCATCAAAACTATTGAAATTATTGAACCCATCAAATCCATCCAATCCCCATCTCCTACTACTAGCATTATCTTACCAATCAAATCCATCCAACTCCTACCCCCATCTCCTACTCCTAGCATTAACCAAACCCACTTCCATGAACTTCATGAATCCTGTATCCTTCCACATACCCCATCTAAGGATTTAATCCAACACTCATCCACTATCATACCATACACACAAGTTGAAACATTCCAAGAGCTTGTTCTAAATCATACCAATACATTCCCTCATCCAAATGAGGATCCTACCATCCCATCTACTCCATCTCAAGATAATATTACCCCCTCCACTCCATCCCATGGTTTCCTTATAAATCAAGATCCAATCATTCCTTTCAATCCCTCTCATGATCTCTTATAACCCCCTAATGTAAATCAAGAGCATACCATCCCACCTGATCCCTCTCATGATCCCTTATCACCTACTCTTCCACATCAAGGTCCTACCATCCCATCTATTCCACCTCATGATCCTTTATCACTTCCTATCCAAACTATCCCAACACTGCCTCCATATCCCCTTGGTCCTCTTACATTCACCCATGGTGGTTCTCTTATAGCAGAAGAACAAAGCATATCCAACATCCATCCTCCTCAACCTAATAATGGACTTGCATAATTCTTCCAAAATAACAAGCATACTACTATAAGCTGAATGCTCAAGACTAGGAACTATCAAGGCAATGGCTTAGGCCTTCATGAGAAAGGTATATTAGATCCCATTCATGTCAAAGAAAATCCATGTGCACAAGGCCTTGGTTACATATCTCAAGGCTCATAATCCAAAAATGTTGGTACAACCTTTATACATCCTAATCAAGCCTCTTCTAGAAGAGAAGTAGGCTCTTACCATCACCCCACCAAACCATTTGTAGCCATCCCCCCTCCTCGATCATATCAACTCAAAAAAACTATCCATATCCCTCCTTCATCCTCCAAATCCATTTTGGGTCCCTATGTCCCACCATCCACCATCACACATCTCCCATCTACTAAGTCCATTTTGAGCCCTTATATCCCAAAATATCATCCTCCATCTCATATCCTTCCTCTCCTCATCTAACAATCACCTATCCCTATCACCCATTGTATACCTCCCACTCTCATAATCCTCAATCAATATCAATAAAGGAACACCTATGTGAACTTCATCCAACATCCTTCATCTATGCACCATCTCCAAAATCTTACCTCCATCACTCCATTCATATTATCCTCACATCATCCATCTCCTCACACCCATACCATTGCTAGTAGAAAAAAATTGGATTCCAACATAACAATGCATAAATCCAAACATCCACATGGATCTAAAGATCCCCATCTCCCCTCAAAAATAAAATATGAAGAAAATAAAAATTCAATTTAAAATCCAAATCAAGGACCAAAGGCTACAAGGCCCACCAAAGAAAAAATCAAAACCATGTGGGTCATAAATAAAAAAGATGTAATACATTCAAATGAAAAATCCACAATGAAATCCAAATTTGTTAATACAAAAGTTATGCATCCCCATACTCCATCTCCTAAATCTATTTTGGGTCCCTATGTCCCAAAATTCACTATCCCAACTCTTCCATCATTCCAACATTCTCCATCCATTCCTCCTCCTATCATTCCACATTTGTCACAATATGTTCCAATGCTGGTTTTGAAAACATTCTCCCATCACACTCCTCTTCCATCATTCCATCCATACACTTTAAAACATCCCATCCATTATCCCACATATCTCCCCCATCAAATCCCTTTAATCCATTCCCTTTCATAATCCATCCATCTTAATAAGGTTGTATCAACATCCAATGATCACTTCACAAATGAACTCTCATTCCCTCAATATGGAACTAGATGCTTGAGTCCACCCTCTATCTCCCATCACTCATCCACTTCCATTCATGCAAAATTCCAAAAAATCACAAAAATCACAAAAATGCTAAAAAGAAAAAAAATAGTAAAGAGAAAAATTCTCCCAATGGTGAAAAGTCAGCAAACAAGCATCTTGGACAATTACCATGATGAAAACCTTACAAACTATCATCATGTGTAAATATCCCATCCATTTTCTTTCCACACTTGGTGGAAACTTCACTTTGATCATCCCCTTCCTCCATCTCCTCCATCCAACCTATCATACCCATCCTCTCTATCATATCTCAATCCTTTCATCCTCCTTGTGCTCTTGATATAGATAGGAAAATATATTTATACCTGCTTTGGACACCTCTTGGCATACATTCCTTTTATCCATACAATACAATATTTCTTATCTTTCCCATCATGCTATCATTCATCTGCCCTCCCTTATCCACCCATCATGCTACCATGTATCTCCCTTCCTTATCTACCCATCCTCCTATCTTCCATCCTTCCCACCTCATCACACATGACATATCTAGAGTGGGGCATCTTCTTCCTTTGTGACATGGTCCTTGGATATCTTATTCTATACCATTCATCCCTCATATCATCATTCCATATCACTATCTTTATCTCCCTATCCTCCTTCCATTACTACTTCTACAACCTTCATCCCATGATCCTTGCACATCCCCATCCTTATCTTACTATCCCCTCATATGCTTGTCCTTTCCATCTTCTGAATCCTTATCCATGACCAAATACTTATCTTTATATCCATCCATCCTATCATCTTTCCATCTCCCCATCTTTATCTTTTTATCCATCCATCCTACCATCTCATCCTTCTATCCCTTAATCCCTTGTCATTGGTATCCATCTATAGGCTACCATAATGCAATCTAATGCCATCTATCCCACTATCATCACTCCTACCTCTATCCCATATATTTCTAATATCCTATCACTTTTCATCACCCATATATCCATCACATCATACTCCCAATTCATCTTTTGATGATTTGGATAACTATCCCATTTCTAAGCTTCATGCAATTCACATCGTCTTGTAAATATTGTACATCTTGTATATATCTTGCATCTTGTACATAAGGTCAATCTTGTGTCACCATCTAGGCTCATCATTGTGAATACTTGTAACTAATCCCATGTTTATGTCTATTGTGTCACCAAGAACCCCCTATCAAGCTGGTACTTCAACAAAATCCATTTTCCCCCTTGGGTTTCAAATATCTTGACCATCTCTTGTCATAAGAATCCTAGGTTCTATCCATCCATATTTGTTCTTCACATGATATATCATTCCTCACATCAAACCGCATCAACCCCATCCATCATCGTTATGGTAAAATGTACTTGAGATATTTTGAATATTTCTTTGGTGCTTTTAGAATCTTTGTTTATCTTTCTTTCGAGCTTCCTACTTCACCTACTTGATGTCACCATGATTGATCATATCACGGTGTGCTTTGACTGGTAAAAATAGTGGCAAGTATTGGCTTTTTTTTGGTTGTGTCTTCTTGGTTGTCTTGCGTAGTATCAACCAAGACCCTCCATGATATTATGTTACATTGGAGCATCCTCTTGTGTTTTTTGTTTTCCAACATTGTGCCCACCAAATCCCCCTGTGACTTTGTGAGATGTTGGACTAACCTTTTTGTATGGTGAGTCAGTCCTATGCATATGTTACAAAGGCACCTTGGTTCCTCATACCCTGGTGCATAGTATCCCATGCTATATCAAATTAAGTGCTCACTACATGGTAGTTATAATTCGGTGATCTAAATCCCATCATCCATGTATCCCACATATTTATAATCCATTCATCCTTCATCCCTATCCCCCATCTTATCCTCCTTGTTTTTATCACCACATGTAATCCTCAATTTTGTGTGCACATGAATCCTCATCCATATTTTTCATCTATCCTCTCATCTTTCTCTTGCAATGATCATATGCATCTCATCCATACCAATTCTTTCATCATTTCATTATCCCTTCAACCCTGTTAGGCTAGTATATATTTGTTAGTCTAAGCATCTTTTCATCTATCCTAATCATTTCATCATCCCTTCAATCTTCTTTGGCTAATATAGATTTATTAGTATAAGCATCTTTGCATCCATCCTAATCATATGTGATCATCCATCTAATATTCATAAGATAATATAGATTTGTTATTCTACACATCTTTTCCTCTATCATATTCATCCATTTCATCAATCCTATTGCTCCTAGCAATCTCACATCTCAAGAAAGTTCTAATCCATGTCATCTAGCACAAATAATTCAATCAAATCCTTGGTCTTGTTCGTAGACTTACTGCAAGCCTTGATTTAAATCCAATCATCATCACCGGGATGCATCCTTCCCAATCCTTGTGTTGTTTTAGGATATATCATTCCCACATCAATAACATTCCATCCACCATCAATCAATCTTGGCTTTCAACATGACCTGGGAAACATCATATTTTTCCTTGAAACCTTTTGTGCTTGCTTCTTTATCCTCTTCTCCATCTATTATCTCTTCCTCTTCCCATCATACTATCTATTCATCATCTTGCATCATCTTCCTCCTTTCTCCTTTCATCCATTTAGAGAGCACACCCATGTTATCTTGAACCCAACTGTCCTCTCAAGGGGGCATCCTCAATCCTAATCCTCATCTTCTCCCCCATTATCTTTCTTCCTAGTCACTCGTTTGAATTATTGGGGCATCTTACCCAATCTAACCATCTTATTTTAGATGTTATGTTTTAATATTCTTTGAAATGATGTTACTTCATAACACCATCTCAAAGAGGGGCAAAATGTAGACACTAAAAATTGACCACTTTCATTTGGTCAATTTACCCCAAATTCAACCAATTTTGTTTCCTCTATATTAATTAAATAATATCCTATTATTTAATTAATATCCATATACCTCAAATTTCATACTAATCTATTTCCTCCATTATCCCTAGATCATAGCCTAAAGTAAATAATTACCTTTAATTATTTACTCTCATACCCTATCCCTTTCCTAAAAAAATAACTTAAATATTTTTTATTTATTTAATTTACCCTCTCACATGTCCCATCCTCCAAGTTTTGCAACTTGTCCTCTAATCCTAATCCTAATCCCCACTTGATCTACCCACTAAGCATGTGCACACACTTAATACTTGATTAAGTGGGTCAAACCCTCATCACATCACGCACATGGGCTTGGTACCATGTCACATGGGTCTTGTCCCATCATAGTACCCTTATCCCTCTTAATTCATCTCATTGTGCCACTTGACACAATATCATGAGTTGAGAGACCACCTCTCATATCAACCCTTGATCCCAAGATCAAATCCTAGCCCTCCATCCATTTTCTTCCAATCCTATATATCCAACCCTTAGCCATTGTATCCATCTTTCTCACTCAATTTTATTGGGGCACTGTTATGCTACCAAAATTTTGTTAACACACATCCAAATCGAATATCTTGGGAAAATCTACACAATGGGAGGCTCAACATCTGATTTTATGCCAGTTTGAGCTTTCTAGCCTAATCTGAGTGTTTGTTTGTTATTTATGTTTGTTTGGTTAAATATTAGTTAAATAATTTGTATAGAGCACAAATTTCATGCACACAAGATGTACAACCGATCATCTCATGCCAACTAAACTCTAATGCAACACCATAATAACCATAAGCTCACAAGAAAAATTATCACAATACTCATAAAAAATATTACCACAGATCATCACTAAAGCTCCAACTCTAGCATTGGGAACTCTCCATGGCATCATGATAGACATCTGCTCAAAATAAGATCATATGTACCAAAAAAACATAGTTCCTACCAATATCATGTGTTCATTTCAATACTCTAATGTGTAATCAAGATTGCACCATGGCATAATAACATACATCATTTAAACCAAGGATCATCGATCAAACTAATAAATCATAGCTAACACCTCAGCCAAAGAATCCTTAAATATTTCATGGTCAAAAGATGTCAACATATCTAAATCATATGAATATAGCCATCTCGTATCAATAGAACTCAAGATGTCAAATAACTCTAGTGCATATAATAAATATGATCTAAGAGATCCTCCATGACACCAACAACCATTGTAAACTATCATCCATCTCCAAGTGATGAATTCACATCACTAACAAAGTTCCTACTAAACTATGACACTGAGACACATGGCATCATGAAAACCATCTCCTAAATGGAAATCACCCATGGTCAACACACACTCAACTACAACATTTGTAGCTCCATGAGATAAATTGGAACCAAGATCTCCAAGCCAAAAAGATAAACCACCACCTATAATACTGAATTAATCCAACACCACCAACAATGCATTTGCATAAACAACCATGTCATGCCAAATCTCTAAGCATACAAGGAGCCTCCATGACACCATGCTTACCACCCAATGTAATTGTCTAAGCAACCATGATGTATTAAAGAACTAAACAATGAACCTATGTGACACCATGTTCACCACCCAATGTACTTGCATAAACAACTATGTCATGCCAAAGCTCCAAACAAAGAACCCCCTTAACACCATGGTCACCACCCAATGGAGTAACACATGTCTTACACCTTAATAAAAAACCACAAGTTCCACAACACAACTACATCTGGTAACATAATCTCTCTACCTCATAATGACAACCAAACCAATGAACCAAGTGACCAAACTAGATCAACCAAATAGAATTTGTATCCAAACTAAAATATCTAGGGTATAGATGACCCATATTTGAGTTATCCATGCAACCTATAAGTGTAAACAACCTAAAAAATTACACAACTTGTAGATCCCATAATCAATATACAAATTTAATATCACATTGTTAACCATGTCAAATAAGGACAACCAAAGATAAACATGTATTTTTTTCACAACATAAACAACAAATAACCTCTATATTTGTTTTTTCACAAACCCCCAAAGTACCATAGTCGAAGGAACAAAAAAACAGCTCAAAAATATAAGTGAACAAATCACATATCAACATGTTCAAACACATCCACTATGAAGTGCTTATAAAATTATATATATCACATATAAGAAGTTCAAAATTAGACACCTTCAACACAAGATATGACTTGTCAAATCAATGAGAAAAATTTGCTTCCAATTTGAATGTTCAATTTAAAAAAAATCTTTTTAGAAAAACCATTGAAACAATAGTGGATTACTTAGAAAGAGATTTTGGTCAAGTATAAGAATGCACAAAATATGACCCTTGAGGTGAAATTTACGCCTCCCAAAAAATTCTCCTTTGTTAGGCTTCAAAATTGAACACTAGTAGCTAGTGGGTGGCCCATTGGTAACACCACCAATTAAAAAATGTCAATCATGTGAAAAATGAGCAATGTAATTAGATGGCTAGTGGTTGTGCCATGAAAAATAGTGATGGATGGATACTGGGTTGGGCTTAGCCCCTCATAGGCTAGTCCCCTTTTGACCAATACCTACATTGGTGGAAAATGGGGACCCATGAAACCATGACTTCTACCCCCAAAAAATAAAACTTTGCACCTCCTCTAATGATGTCAAAACCATACCTTCTGTGAATTAGATTTTTGAAAGAAAATTAACTATCAACCATACCTTGTATTTGGATGGCACAAAATAACACATATTTTATTAAAAAATCCTTTAATATTATAGTGAATGTACATGATGGTATAACCTATACATACCATATAGAGCTTGTATGAATGTATGAGCATTGAAGTCGAAGATTCTTTCATGGCCTTAGAAATGGCAAAAAAATGACTCAAAAATATTTTTTCTTATATGGATCCATAAGTTTTGGGGCCTTTTGGAATCAATGGGAAGGTCTATTTTTGTCCAAGATATTTCCAAAAAAGTGTCGCCCAAAAACCCTCACAAAAAGAGCCCAAAAAAATTGCTTGTCAAATCTTCATCAATCCCTAGATCTAAACTAACCCAAGTCTATAAACATATATATAATGTTGAAAATTTCTTCATTATTTTATTTCAAGACCATAAATTCAACTATGCACAAGATTCCACTCCTTCCAAGGGTTAACAATCAAGAAAATGTTTCCTCTTACAACCTGACAACCATGATCTAATACTGAATGAAAAGAAATCTATAGTCATAATAAACTATTTCCACATAACCTTAAGAGAAAAATATGTAAACAAGTATTTTGAATCCATGTGAAAAAATAATAGACAAGCATACCATCAAGATGACACAAGATACCCTAGAAAAAATTTCAATGGGAAAAAATCGACTTCTAAAAACACTCACACACTCAATGTATCATTTCATGAAAAAAGATTAAATGTACTTGTAAAATCTCCACAAAAAAAATCTAGAACATCAGGCTCCCTAATTGCACTCCATGCGAACAAGCAAATGAGAATCAAGTAACCACACATACTAATCTATTCTTCCTCTCCTTACACATGCAACTTACAAGAGACACTTAATCCAACTTTAGTCAACAATCTAAAGGTTTTGACAATAAATACCAACAACTACTAATGTTTTTCCTTTTATCGAAACAAGTTTACAAAAAACCACCAATTGGTATTACAAAAACTATGTGCCTCTACACCATAAGCTTATAAAACCATGCCCCCCTAATCTAATTTTTGGTATTAAGTATTCCCAATATTAAATATTTTGCAATATGTGACCCATGTTAAATATTTATCTCAATGTTACATACATAATAAAAAGTGGTCCCAACAATGTCTAACATGTGATTAACACATTCCTAGATTTTCTAAATGCACCAAACAAAAATTACATTATAAACATTATGCAATGTGTGCAACATGCCTTTCGCAATATTGATGATGACATAAATAGATGTTGAGAGAAAATAAGAGGGTGGGAAGCATTTCATAAGGTTTTGGAATGTGTAATAAAAAGAGAAGTGTTCATTCGTTACCCCAAAACTTTTTTGAAATGTGGTACTTCTTGGTCTATGTTAGAAAAATCAAAAGTTTAACATGTATTGATACCAAGTTCACCAAATGAAAGATACAAAGAAAGAACTCTAGGCTATAATAGTTGTATAAATTAAATGAAATACAACCTAGGGAACATTTTTCTTTGCATTGATCTAGAAGTGAAATCTAGTTATAAACATAATAAGTAAATATTCACTTATCACTTATTTTATTTTTGACATTCAAATAAACTAAATATAGGAGTTGGAAAAAGAACTAGTATTTAATGACAAGGAGAAAGTTAATACTAGGCATCCCTAAAGAAACAAAAAAAAAAATGACTAAAGAATATCAATATGGAAAAATAGAGCAATCCTAGAAAACTTAACTTATTGTTTTGTTTCTTTTGTTTCACTGAGCTTTACCCATATTGCTGGAGAGGAGAGAGCTTCCCATATTAGAAACCTACATGTTTTTTTTCCCAAATGCCAAGTATGCATTTGAAATGAAGAAAAATAGGGTGGTTTACCAAAATTATGCAAAGTATGGAAACTAATGTAACCTATCTTCCCTCAATCATCAAGAAACAAAATCCCTACAAAGAATTGACTAACAACCCTTTTAGGTGAATCAATTCAATGGGGAATCTATTGGTTTCTTTTTATGCTTGAAGGATGGGGGTCAAGGTCAAACAACACTTTGGGGAGAAAAACTAAAAATAGTAAACTAACAACAAAATGCAATCTAACACTTAGATCTTAAAGATGAAACTCAATGCTAACAAAATAGAAAACAAAATGCAAATTTGAGAAGGGGAGAATGTTGTGTACGTTTCACAAAATGTCATTTCTAGAACCTTGCTTGGGACTCATTCACCCATGGGAAAATGGGTCTTTGGTGAGGGTTTTTTGCAACTTTTAGGAGCATATAGTCCTATCTTTGTGCTTCCATATTCTTCGAGTTTCAGTGTCGAAAAGTCTGAAACAACTTCGGGATTTGAGTGTTTTTGAGAAGATGACAACTTTGATAACTTTTGCAACTTTGTCAACTTCTTCAATTTTTCTCTTCGAAAGATCTTCAAGAATTATTCAATCTAAATTTGCAATCACACACATAAGAGAGAAAAATGTTTGTTTTTGGTGAATGGGGGTTTACCTTGGTCAAACTCCATTTTGGTAATTAAACGTTGAATTGAAATAATGCATGAAAGAGGGAATGAAGAATCAACAAATCTATGTTAACACTCAACAAACCCTTGAATGAAATTTGATAATGTAGATCTGAAAATCGCATGAGATGGATGAAATGGATGTGGATCTTGGTCTTGAATCTTGCTTGAAATAATGCTTTAAACACTTGAATGGATCATGAAACCTATATCACAATGTTAGCTCCACAAACATGCATGATGCAAGAAGACTTTGACATGATGATTGGATTTTTATTACTACAATAAAACTCTAATATTTCTGCCCTTGAATTCCTCTAATTACTCTTGAAATGCTCCTGTAGATCTTGAAAAGTGTTCATGAAAGTCCCATAAAATTGCTAGGTGAAACATAGTGAAATAACCTTATATTTATAAGTATGTATCCTTAATTTCTCAAAATTCAAATATCACAAGCCAACATTTGAATATACACTTAGAGACATTAAGATCCTGCCAAAAACATAATTTAAAATGTGGTTCAAAGGCATAGGGAGGACCCATTCGATCATGGGCGAATGGGTCCTAGGTCCCTATTCCTAAAACACACATTGCTCAAGGTAAAGTATTATATGTAAGCATTAATTATTATCAGGATTACCTTTCAAAAAATGTAATTTATTAGTCTTGTAAATGAATTATAGGTCCAATTAAGGAATTATTAAGCTCAATTAATTAAGAGGGCCCAAAACTTAGTGTGAAGATGTAAATAAATACATTTTACAACACTAAGTTAAGGTTAAGCCCACAAAGGGTTGTAGGTTTAAGCATTGATGAGCCCTTTAAAGGGGTTTGCATGACATTGTGAGGTTGCATAATATCATTTCAAATCTTTTGGCACAAGGAGTCTTTGTGAGATCACCTTTCAATGATAGAGCATGTAAATGATTTCTATATTCCATGATTTTGAGGGTGAAGATACTTTTGAAGTAAGGGTTTAGGGTTATAATGATAATGTATGAATCATGTATGTTAAAGTGCTCATTGTGACAAAGCATGGATAGAAGGACAAAGTTACAAGCCTATGAAAGGAAGAGAAAGGACTTATCCCCTACTCATCAGTCTATGATAGTTACCTCATGAAGACCATCTTACAAATGTGAAAACTTTATAACCTCTTTTGAAACCACCAAAAGATAGTTAATGTAAGATAGTCACTAAAGTCCTCATGAATAATTGATAGTGTTTATGGATATAAGTATCATGGTTGTGGCCTTAAGCACAATCTTTGTTGCCTTTGAAGATCATATAGGGTCTTGAAGGCACTAAAAAAAGGTCAATGTTAGAGTAATCATACAATAGCTAATAATTAATTAATCTTGAAGTGATTATTAAGCCAATATCACTCCATGCACTTAAGTTAAACTTAGCAGTTCTTTTTTATTCTATTGTTTGGGCTATTATTATATCATTTTGTCTCATCACTTGTGATGTTGACACTTTTCATGATCTAATCCCTTTATCATCTATGGTTTTCTCTTATAACAATCATAGAATTGAAACTATTCAGATATACACATCAATTTTATAACAAAAAGATATAGATAATTGCCATTCTTATCGCATGTTTTCATCGACAGCTTGTGGCACAACCTCATTTTCTTGCTCTTGTCTCTTGTTATTGAATTGGATCTTGTTGGATTTAAAAGAGTCTATGCTAGGGATAGTCCCTAGTGAGGAGAAAAATAAGAAAATATTAATCAAAGGCACCTATAGCAAGAAGTTTTAAATAATTACATGCATATAGAGACCAGTTGGAGGGTTGGATAGCTGGATAAGAGAATTTAGGGAGCGTTTTAAGAATTTGTAACAATTGAGAGTAGATATATGATCCAACATAGTAGAGACAATGTTGGAAAGTTAGCACTCATACTTTCCCAATGCCACTTAGGAGTTTTTCCAACAATCAAATAAGAGAAGTTATTTTTCTAGTGCTAATTGGAGGTCAACTACCAGGTTAAGCAAGAAAAGGGGGAATTTTTTATCTTTAAACATTTCCCACCTTCTTTCCAATATAGGATGAAGAAATAGGAATTCTAGTTTAATTGGGAGTTAGTTCTCACAATTTTTTACCACATATTGTAATATGAAAACAGTTCTTTCTAGTTATATATTGACATGGTAACTCATATGGAGTTATTTCATCTCTTATATTATGTATTGTAACTCATAAACAGGGTTTATTTTTTATGGAAAAAATAGTTTTGTCACTCATATTTGAGAAAAAGTATTTCCAAGATTATTTTGATGTGTACACCTTTTTCATCAATAAAAGATAAGTTTTCCTTTAAAGGGCTATTTTTTGTGTATAAAATGAGTGATTGATGTGACTTATGTGATCTTATATGTGAAATCCTTATGTTATGTCTCAATTTTCAATACCTTCAAATAGAGATAACACATATATTGTGCAATTCATAGGTTGCGTTGTTGGTTCAAAAGGGTGTTGTGAAAATTGTACCATAGAATTTTGGCACCCGAATGCTTTCTAACCCTTCTAGGGTTTTTCACCTAAAAGGGGAAAGATGGGCCAAAATAGACAATGTTACACTCAAAATCAATGCAATATGAATGAAGTATGCTTAAATATAATGATCTAAATACACTAAACTGAAAAGAAGATTTATTAATGCAAAACCTAAGAAATGCAAGTTGTTTGAAAACATGTTGTGATATGCAAAAATGACTTAAGAATGCAAAAAAACATTAACAAAATAAAAATAAAAATGGAGAGGTACACCTAGAAGTGGAAATGTGATGTGGAAAGGCTTTGGAATCCTACAGAGTTGACTGGGACACTTGTGCCAATCTAGGCGACTTAGTCCTGCTTTGGGGAAATTCTACCAAAACAAGTTTCTGCCAAAAGGGTATCCAAAAATATAGAAATCACTTTTTATGCCTAGAAGTGGGACTAATCCACCAAGGATGGTGATTTAGTCCACCTGGGAATCTCGAGGAATCTGGAACAAGAATATTTAGCTATCAGTTTGCACTTCACTCCTTGACAAGTGTCTGGTTCAGATTTTGTAGAAATCGGGCTGAAAGTGATCTCCAAGCTTCAATTAGGGCTTTGTTGACTTGAATGACTTTGGTGGATTATCGACCACTTTTATCACCTTTCTCTTTAATAAATTTGCATACAAATCATGTAAAAGACACATGCAAAGGGGGAAAAATGGTTAAGGGTTAGAGTATAGGGGTTTTCCTTGGTCAAACCTTGGTTTGGTAATCAAACCCTTGATAATGAAATGAAATAAAGAAGGAATGATGAACAAACAACATGCAATTTCATAAACTCACCAAACCCTTGATGTAGAAGTCTGATATATGTCAATGGATGCTCCAAGATACTTGATAATTGCTTGAATTCTTGAATTCTATGATGAATTGAATGCTTTAATGAGTGAATGAATACTTGAATGAATGGGGGTTAAAATGAGAGAAAAACCCTTTATTTATACTTTATTTTCTAATATTTCCTGAAAATAACACATCACAGGCCAACCTCAAGGGTGAGAGAATAAAATCTCACCAAAGAATTGAAATAATTTTGATTTTTGTGCCAAATAGGACTAAGTCGCCCCTATTGGCGACTTAGTCTACTTAAGCAATTTAAGTGGGTGTCGGGGATTAAAGTGCATTAAATGTTGTTTAGCGGGAATATTCTCAAAAAAACACTTAAGTAGGGCCAAAAAGTGCATTAAGGAGTCATATAAACATAAGAAATGGTTGAATTAGTGAGGAAAAGTCTAGAAAAGCGTGAGAGTTTGTTGCAACTCTTTACAACACTTTAAAATAAGACTTGGTAAGCGATAAAAAGGGAATATTTAAGTGAATTATGATGAAAAGAGTCTAGAAAAGTGTGAAAATGTGTTACAACACTTCACAACACCTTTACAAGACATCATAAAGTCTTAATAATTCATAGATTCAAGCCCTAATGTGAATGTGTTGACCACATTACAACTTTAAATCAAGGAAAATTAGGCCAAGAATCATAGGAAAAAGCCCCAAATGATCGTGAAAAATGTCCATTTTTCTATGTTACATTTAGCCCCCACTTTAGTGAGTGGATGAACTTGCTTCAAACTCACACTAAAGTAGCCATGTACTTATGCTAGTAAGATGAGACAACAACGATCAAGAGGGATGATCAAGCCCCCAGGATGAAGATCACATGGAAAAATGAACATAAAAACAAAGGAACACACATGGAAATGATGATAAAAAGAGAAAGAGAGAAAAAGTCAAATCAAGATTTGATCATTTGTATAACCCATTGTGGATAAGATCTAGCCTGCTTGTCCAAAAAATAAATGCATACTCACTCTGGGGTGAAAAAACTCATGGCTTCCCACTGGGTGAGGAGGTCCAAAAGGTGAGAAAATTACACTCACAGCTGGTATGCACTCACAAACACGTAAGTGGCTATGGGGAAAGTTGTACCTCAAAATGGGCTTCCCGCTCAACCATACTAAAGTTATACCTCCTGATAACTTTAATAAGGCCCACAAAGGAAAATGTTGTTTCATGCTCCATGAGACAAGCAAGCAAAGCTTCGTATGCTTAGAACTCATGAACAAATGTGATGGCACCACAGGCATGCAAGCCGTGTTATGCAAGGTGGCCATATAAAATGCAAAATGCAACATGTAAAAATGCAAAGATGTTCAAAGGAGTCATGTTTAGTTCATGCGAGGTCGATAAATTAGGGAACATTGTGTCTAATGTCTCCAAGAGAGGACCAATCAAAGAATAGAATATTCACAACTTAGGGATGCAATGTGTCTCATCAGCCACTAAGAGGGAATGTAGTATGTCGTAGATAGATCACACTTATGAAGGATACCACTAATCGTAATGTCATCCACAAAGTGACAAACGACAGGTGAAGTAAAAGGCTGCATCTAAGAACCAAGAAAAAAAAAATAATGCAAATGTCTCAATCCTTTAAAGGAATTGCTACACCTGCTTTGTGAGCAATTACTTTAAAGTAGCAAATGAAAAATGAAAACAAGAAAGAAAAGAAAGAAATGAGAGCCATCTTGAAAAATAATTCCCCATCCCAAGTCATATGTTTTCAAGTAAGGTTGCATCATGTAAAGAAAAAAAAGAAAAGGGAAAAGACGGTTTCCCTCGAAAAGGAAAAAACAATCTCAAAACACATAAGGGATCTATGGATTTGGGGGTCAAGATGTTCATCGGCCGCAAATTTTTTATGAAAGAACTCAAAACCATCATCATTCCCCAAATAAGTAGAACTAGAAGAATGACAATAAAGAGAGCGAAAAAAAGAAGAAAAGAAAAGATCTATTTGGGTCAACATGAAGAGACATAGGATGTCTCAACACTTTGCATCATCCCCAAAAGGAAGACACAAAAAAAAAAGAGAAAAATGAAAAGAAAAAGGAAAAATGAAAAAGAAAGCATTTTGGGTCAACATGAAGGAGATATTTTGGTCTCAATGCCTTGCGCCATCCCCAAAAGGAAAACATAAGAAAAAGGACAATGGACCTTGGGTTAACATGGGTTGCATATAGGGTGTATCAAAGCTTGGCTCCCCCATCCCCAAAAAAAGGGAAAAAACACAAAACAAAAAGAGAAAAGAAGGGAAAATAAAAAAGCAATGTATGAAATATAGAAGAATGAAGGTACAAATAGAAGAAATGCACAAAGAGAGAGAGAACATCAAACAACACATCACGGGGGATCACATTACGCACATGCAATCACACTAAAGAAAAAATAAAATAAAAATGTGCAAATCCAGTAAAGCGAATGCAAATCAACCATCTAACAACTCATCTGCTTCCCAATCATGGTCGGAAGGTGAACGATTGGCTAGAGGGACAAGAGCAAGAGTCGTACTAGGTGAAGTTCCAAGATCATCACTCTGGATAGGAGATATCTTAGTGAAACTCATATACGAGGAAAACAATGTATTTAATTGATCACGTATTTCATCGTCGATTTTTGTTGTTTCCTCATTGTCATCCAAGTTGATCACAATAGGAGGACGAATCACTATCCTTGAAGGAGAGTGTATCTCTTGTTGTAATTTTTGTATTGGATTATTTTGTGGTGGGTCAGGAGGAGGAGGGTGGTCATGCATTGCTTCTGTCAAATGTGGATTTTGATTCTCTTTGTTTTCTTCATCATGTAACTAATAGGCAAGGAGATGATGTCGATGCCTACACTCCCTAGCACATCAGTTTCATTTGATTCTATTTTGAAGTTGTAGAGGTGTAAGAGTGGGTTGGTCCACCATAGGCTCCTTTTCTTCCTAAGAGGGAGGAACGGAAGAAACTGAAGGAGATGAGTCAATCACTTTCTCTTTCAATTTATAAACTTGTTTAATGCGAGGAGGCATGATGGGGTTGGTGTCATTATCTCGGGGTTGTTTAGATGAGGAAGGTGAGGTGTTTATCATGGGTTGATCTGGAGATTGTAATGTTTGTTCAAGTTTAGATTTAGGTTGAAGCATTGTCTCATCTAGGATGGAAGTGTCAGAAGCAGATGGGGACATGTTACAAAGAGACAGGTCGGCTATTTGTTTGGATTTGAACTTTTGATAGGCAATGAAAAATAATTCTTTGCGAGGTGTTATGGGTTCCATAGGCTTAGGTAAAAATGATTCCAAGGAAAAAATTCCTTTAGAAGACAACAGATTAAAGCCAATGTGGTGGACAATAAATATCTCATTGTCAAGTGGAAACTTCAAACATTTGTGAATGACTAAAGGGACAACTTTCATCGAGTGAAGCCAAGGATGGCCTAGCCATAGATGAAACTGATTTGACTATGGAATGATAGAGAATGTTACATCTAATGTTTTAGGTCCTATCTGTAATGGGAGTATGATCGACCCAATCGTAGGGCATGCAAAACCATGATGTGTCTTGATCCATGCTATTGGTTTGTCATAATAATCTTGATAAAGATCATTTAATACTAAAAAATCTTTCATGATCATGTTCTCGCCACAGGCGGGATCTATTAATATCCCATTAGTGGGCTTATCATAGATACAACCGGCTATGTAAAGAGGACCATCAAAAAAAATTTCAAGTATATCTTGAGAAGAAAAAGTAATATGAAGATATTTTTTAGGTTGAACCTTACGAGGGATAACATCTATCATAGCCACCATTTCAGTCATAGGGTTATCATGTGTAACATTTGGAGTAAGATCATTATGTTCAGTATTTGTATCAACATTCATCACATCAATGTTTGAAGGTTCATTAGCCTTGACAAATGATATATTGTGTTTAGGCATTGGGTTGGTAAAAATTTGCAAATTCTGATTGGGAGGGGCAACATACTTATTTCCCTAATCATTGACACTCGTAATCGATAGACAACCAAAATCAAT
>VDFB02004257.1:124636-143087 GCA_007258455.2 Sequoia sempervirens | reverse complement strand
CACCCTCATTTTAATTCCACCCTAGGATGTTTTGGCATTGACCTAATTTGAATTTAATGTTGGATGGCCGACTTTGGATATATTTCAAAGTTGAAGATAGTATAAATGCAGGATGAGTTAGTGGTGAAATGATGTACAAAGAGAAATAAGTGCAAAGAAATAGAGCAGATAGATGCGAGATTGATGCGAATCAGTGAGTGTGTGTGATGCGAGTGTGGCAGATCAGTGCGGAGCTTAAATGCTGAGTTTCTGGATGCAGTGAGTTGAAGGTGTACTCTATCATTAATGCATGTATGCAAGTGGTTGAACAAATTGTGGTGGATTTTTTTGTTGCATTGAGATTGTCTTCTCTCTGTAACATATCTATTCTATCTTCTTTGTATCTGTGGCAGTGAGCCCTTTGGGTTGGTAGCCCTATTGGACAGTGAGCCCTGATCTGAACAGCGAGTCCTTGTTTTGGAAGTGAGCCTTAGTAATCGATTTTGATATTCTCTATAGTGTGAGTTAATCCTCATCGTGGTTTTTCCCTTATTGGGTTTTCCACGTAAATATGATGTTGTGTTTGTGTGATGGTTTTTAGTTTCTGCACTTGCACTTAATGTATATTCATTTAAGCAATATTAAGGATTAGTTCCAGTGAATGATTTAAAGGTTTTAATTTTGTGACAACTGATTCAACCCCCTGCCCCTCTCAGTTGTCCTATCCAAAAGGGTTTCTAAAATATAGAAACTTCTAGCTTTATGGAGGATTCTACATTCTTAATTTTTATTCCAATAATCTAGAATGTTCCAGCTTTGTGGAAGAGTCTATCTTTTTAATAAGAATCTAGAAAGATCTTTTTTCTTTTCTAGACAATCTTAATTTTCCTTAACACTAATTTCAATTTTTTGCATTTTAGTTGGCACACAACAGCCAACAAGGATGATTTGGCAAGCGCCCAACAATAATTTTTAATTTTCGAAAAACTAGGGTCACATCTGCAATCATGGATCTGAGCTGGGTAACCATGGCGATAAACTGCCAATTGGAACTAGTTCTTGGGGATTAGATAAGGCTAAATTGGGTGAGGTTCATGTCATGTGGCAACTTTTAACACTACTAATTCGTCATTTGCGTGCTAGTCATAACACTGAGGACTAACCCAGTCATAATAAACTTAAAATGAAGGGGAGAAGTGCAAGGTGGTAATTTTCACCATTACAATATTAAATACAGAAAGTTTAAATTCATTCAATTTTCTAAACAAGCTGCCATACTTTTGATAATCGTAAGCATTCAAAGATCATATCAACCTATAAATAAATACTTGAATTATCACAATGAATAGAATCCCAAACAAGATAGAGACTATTACATGCCTCTTCTTTACTTTCACACTATTACATAGTTTCAAATTTTATTTGTATATTATATCTGCAATTTGTATCATTGTCAAAAAATGAAGATGAGATTTACAATAGGTTTTGTTAGTACATGCCTTTGGCATTAGACTATGCTGATCAATGTATGCTATTTTTTGCATCGAGAGCTGTGTACAAGCAAAAGACAAAGGACTTTCTTGTTGCTTGTGATTTTGTCTTTTTGAGAGCATTAAATTGTGTTTCCAACATTTTGTGTGGATGATAATCTCTTGGATAGTTCCCTTGAATTATATAAAAACTAAAATATAATAATCTGCTCGAACCTTGAGCGGCTGCAAAAAATGAAGGCATAACACTAGACTGTCACAAGTATCTATTGGTTGGTGGTATAGGTGTATGCTTTGTTTTTACCACAAGGATGCACTTTGTGTATGTTGATTTCAAAATGAAGATCTATAGGTTGTATGTAAGATTGATCAATATGCAATTTCCCTTAGCCATAGATCCATGAGGCATGGATGGATTGAATTTGAGATGATGTGTGGTATTTGCTATGGGGAGTTTTTTTAAAATTTAAGAAGGTTTAAACTCTAGTTAGTGAGGATTTTTTTTTTAGGCAAATCACTATCAGGGAGGATAGCACTCATTCTATTGCTTTGAGAACAAGATTACACATTGTAGAGCTATAAAAAATCCGAAGTTAGTGTGCAATAGAGTTACATAAAATTCATTACATCTTTTTCTTTGAAGATCTTAATGTCATGTGGAGCTTTGGTCCAATTGGATGAGATTTTTTTTGTTTCACTTCTGTCCATTCCTGTTCTAACTCGGAGGTGGAAGCCATTTCATTACTACCCTTCAATTTCATATTTTCTTCACTTCTTATGGTTGTTGGAGACATAGAGGAAACAACGAAGATCGCTTGATTATTCGGCTGCATGATTGGATTCTCTGATGAAACCATGGAAGCCTTTGAAGTATCTACATGTGAATTGATTTCTTGATTTGTTCCAGAATGTGAATTTTGTGGAGCAAGAGAAGAGGGGGTGCAAGACACTGGATTTACATCATGAAGTGTTTGAGAGGAAGAAAAACCCGATTTCGCATTGGGTGGAACAACATAGTGGTGTGATTCAACCCCTATCCACCATGTAGGTTGATTGTTTGATGATCTAGGTTCATGAAATTGCTTTTTTCTACATTGAGAAGTAAGGTGCTCAACTGAGAAGCATTTCCTACATTTGAATGCAATTTTCTCATAATCCACAAGTTGTCTCCAGTATCTCTTACCCACCTTCTGTGAAATCTCTTTAGGGAGGCCTTTGGATAAATCCATTTCAAGGAAAAGACGAGCGCAAGTGGAACATTCATAATTGATTGTTTCCTTTGATATGCTGTGATGTTTTCCCAGACCATTGCCAATGGCTTTCAAACATTCAATTTCCCAAAATTGCATGGGGAGATAAGGAAGACACACCTAAAAAAATGCAGTGGAGAAAGTCTCCTTTTGTGGATCAAAAGTAGGAACTAGGGCTTGATGCATAAGAAGTCTCCATGAAAAAACCAAGGACCAACATTGAGAACTAACTCTTTGTCTCCCTCAGACTCAAATTCAAGAATGAAAAACCCTCTGGCACGAAGGGGTATATGTTGATTTCCTCTTCCATAAATTCTTTCCAGTTTTCACTAATCCAATAATGTAGATTGGGAAAATTTGGCCATGTCTTCATAAATTTGCATGAGAGCATGGTTCTAAAGGTATTTCTCTCTTTCACCAATGAAACAATCCAAATTGATTTTTGGAACGAAGGCTGAATGGCGAACAAAGAAAGGGGGGGAAATATTAATGAAAGTGCGGGTTGGAGAGGGGGTTGCAGGAGAGTTGTGCCCCCTATTCACATGGTCTTCTTGACTTACAACCGCCAAAAAATCCAACGAACTGCCATCCAACCGTTTTGTATTGGTGGAAATGGTCGTTTTAGGGCACGGGTCCCTGGTGCCAGTCGAGACAGGAGCATCTCTATCTTGTCCCTTCTTGCACGATCGCACACCCCACATCGCCCCCAAACTATCCTCGTTGAGTATTCGCCAATGCCCTTTGCAACCTGAGCAAAGGAAGAGGAAGAAGCACAAGCCATTAGGGGAGAACGCAAAAAAAAAAAACACCGTTCATAAACTTATTAAGGTTTTTTAATTAATTTCTATTATGGTATATTTTATTTACCTTTTAGTTTTGTATTACTTCTAGAGTAACTCATTTTTAGGTGCCACCATATTTCTTACAAGAAATATTATAATGTAACTCTTTTCATTTTCATTTTCTTTTTTTATTGAGAAAATTCATTACATTAATAATAGAAAAAATAATTTACAAGAGTACAAATGTGCGTAAAAGAGGCACATCCCAACCCAAATAACTGTCAGAGGCAATCAAACAAAAAACGCCAGAGCAAATACCAGCTGAAACAGCATAAAGAAATGCTGCTTAGGGCAACATACAATTGACATGAGACTCATTTTTCTCCAAGAGTGAGGAGTACATGATCATCCGTAATGATATTAAACATTGAAAGTAGAGCTCCATTAGAATTTTTCACAATCACTGCCAGTTGAGACTGAACTTTAGATAGTTGGGATTGAATCTCAGAAGTGTTGCTGTGTTTCTCCTTCATTGCTTTAGCAAGAGCTGATTGCTGCAAAATAATGTAAGAGAATAGATTGTGCATAATCACTTCTATAGGGAGAAAATAGCTTTAAGTAACCAAATAATACATTGACGAAAAGATTCTGAAACTACATTTTGAGAGCAATACAGCCCTAAAAGAGCTGATTTCCATTTTAATTTTCTGCTAAACATGTCAGGAATAAGACTCATAATAACTTGCCAAATTGATTGAGAATGCTTGCATGACCAAAATGAATGTTTGATGGTTTCCAGCTTGTGACAAAAAGGACATTTGGTGGATTGATTACACAAAAAGGTGAGGCGTTCTCCCACAACAACTTTGTAATGAATAATCTTGCATGCTACAAATTGTACGTTGGCCTCAACTTTTGATTTCCAAATAGCAGTGCTCAAGCTAAACCACTTGGACTTGGACCAATTTAGATTCCATTTCAGATTTAATCTAGGAAGCATTTGAATTGGAGGAAGGATATTAAGGTAGATAAGTTTGAGAGGGAAATTTTCAATATTGTAGCCTAGAAACCACCTCCAATCTGTAAGAAAATTGCAAGAAATAGGAGTGCACAGTTTTAGTTGTAGCTCTAAAGGAACATCTTGCACCTTGTGAATGTCATTGATGAGAGCATCGGATAGCTTGAAATCTTGCTTAAGTTGTACGTCACTTTTCCAAGATAGAGTTGTGAAGTCCCAAATGTCCCTGAATTCCTTGATGCCTTCTCTGAATAAGAGCTTGCTATGCAGGTGAGGGGTAGTTGCTAAAGGTTGCCCTTGAAGGCATATTAGTCTATTCCACCAAATAGAGGAAGCAACGAAACTCGTGCCATGGCTAAGATCTTGTCCTTTCCATTCAAGAAGAGGAGAAACATGTTGCCAAGCTTTCCATATGCTTCAAAATTGATTGGAGGCATGAGGCTTGAAATACTTAGCCATAAAGATTTTATCTTTCCACCCAACCTCTTTCCAAGCATTATTGGCTTTGGTTGTAGCAATTCTGTGCCTAATAAGAGATTTCCATGGCATTGCTCCATTAAGAGATCTAGTGATCCATTTAGCAATAAGGTAGATCCCTTGTGGAAGGGGATCAATTACTCCTAAACTCCCTTTGTTTTTTGGTTGGATGCAATATAACCATGAAGCAGTTGGAAAACCTTTTTTTGTTATTCCATTTTCCCCATAAATTTTTTTTGATTAGTTGAGTTAGCTGATTATATCTGCTTTTGGAAGGAAGCCAACATGATGAGATACAGTCATGACTGGCAATGAGAATTTTGTTGGCAATTTGAATGCATCCAACCATAGATAAAAATCTGTTTGACCAAAGTTGGAGCTTTCTTTTTAATTTATTGATGAACCATTTCCACATTTCAAAGAGAGAAACTCCTATGCCAAAGGGAATACCCAGGTATCTTGAAATTACTCCATGCTTGTTGAAATTCCACTGTGGGGGTATCCAAGGATGTGGCTGATTAGCTGAAGTCATCCAAAATTCAGTTTTATGAAGAGAAAGTTGTGAGCCACTTGCTGAACAAAACATGTTTATGACTTCCTTGGTGTAATTAAGCTCTTCTTGAGAGTTTTGAATGAGTAGTAAGCTATCATCAACAAAATGAGAGTTGAGAGCAACTTCATTACTAGGTAGAGAGATACCATGAATGAGGTTTTGTTGTTTAGCATGAATTAAAAGGTAACCAAGTGCATCAATAGTGAGCACATAGAGGAAAGGAGCTAAAGGGCAGCCTTGTCTTATCGATCGTTGAATTGGAAAGGCTTGAGTGATTGAACTATTGATAGCTAAGCAAGCATTAGCATCAACAAAAAGGAGTTTCACATGTGAAATGAGCATAGGTCCAAAGCCTAACCATTTGAACATTTTAAATATAAATTGCCACCTAATCCTATCATAAGCTTTGCCAAAATCCAATTTGATGAGGAGGCAGTCTTGTCTTGTTTGTTGAGCCCATTCAACAATTTCCCAAGCAAGCACCAAATTGTCAAGAATGAATCTCCCTCCTAAAAACCCAGTTTGCTTGGGTCTAACAATTTCTTGCACCGTTTGCTTAATTCTTTTGGCAATAGCTTTGGCAATAATCGTATAAGAGGTATTAAGGAGGGTGATTGGTCTCCAACCTGCAATGTTACTCTCATTTTTTCCTTTGGGAATTAATTTTATCAGCCTTGATTAATAGAAGAGCCTAAGGATCCCTTAGAAAATGCTTCTTTATAGACCTCATAGAAGTCCTCCCTAATAAATGTCCATAATATTTTATAAAATTCTGCTGGTCGAGACTTTTAGAGTTAGCCATATCATTCAAGGTAGCATCGAACTCTTCAATGGTGAGCAAGTGGTCTAAGTAAGTTTGTTGAGCAAAGTCAATCTTGCTAGGAATGTAAGTGCCAACCATATCTTCAACTATTTCTTACAGCTAATCTCCTCCAGCAGGATCAATAAATAATTGTTTATAATGCTGAAAGAAGCAAGATTTAATATCATCAAGATTGTCAAGCTTGTGCCCCTCTTGGTAATGGATATATATTATTCTTTCTTTGGAATGTTTATTCTTGAGATAACTAAAAAATAATTTTGTTCCCTTATCTCTTTCTTTCATCCATTGTAGCCTAACCCTTAATTGAGCTCCTCATCCTCGATAAAATTCAAATCTTCTGAGTTTTGTTTCAACAACATTTTGAAGGGAGATGTTAAAAGAGTTATGCTTTTCTCCAATTGATACCTTGTTTTTTCCATTCTAAATCTTTGTCTAGCCATTCTTTTCCCATAAGCTCTTAGGAAGGTGGTGCAACGAATAATAGCTTCATTCCACCATTGTAACCAACCACAATTATGCTGAGGTCTAGTTGCTTCGTTCCAAATGGAGATAAGAGAAGTAAGCCAGTCAGGATGGTTAAGATGGGAGGTGTGTTGAGCTTGAAGGGTAGGCTAGTGGGTTGGGAAGGACAAGAAGAAAGTTGGCATGTCAACAAAATTGGGAGGTGGTTAGAAAGGGAGGCAAAAGCATCAACTTTAATAAGAGTGTTATGCAAAGAAGGGACAATAGACAAGGAATCAACAAGGTAAAATCTATCAATCTGGCCAAGTTTCCTTAAATCACCATCTTTGGAGTTGGACCAAGTGAACCAATGGTTGAGATGGGTATCTCTTTTGTCCACAATGGGATTTGAAACTCCCATAGTATTCCTTGTTAGGATCCAAGCATTAAACTCATTTTGGGAAAGTTTATGAGGGCTGAACCAACTTCTATCATAGTGATTTTCCACCATGTTAAAATCACCTCCCCAAACCCATTAAGCCATAGGAAGGTTAATAACCATCCATTCCCAAAGTTTGATTCAAGAGGGAGAATCATTGGGAGCATATATGGAGCAAAACCCAATGGATCTTCCTTGGAGCAATAATAAGCACCACACACAATTATTATTGGGATAGACTCCTGAAGAGATAATAAACTTGGCTAGCCAAGGAGAAATTCCTAACACTGCACCTCCACTTCCATCACTATGAAGAGTGAATTTAAACCAGCCATCCCTCCATAAGGATTGAAAAGCAAGTTGAAGTCAGGTATATGCAATTTTTACTTCTTGCAAGAAAATTACATTTGGCTTGTGAATTTGCAAGGCTTTCTTGACACAAACTTTTCTTGAGGGGATAGATAAACCCCTAACATTCCATGACATGACTGAAAACTTCATTGCATTTGAGGGAGGGAGTCCATATCCTCTGAATCCACCACTTTGAACTTATTCTCCCATAAACAATCTTGTTGTTGAAGTGGAACTAATGCCCTAGAGAGGTCCTCACTAGGGGCTCTAGACCTTTGTCTAGAGAGGTCCTTGCTAGGGGATCTAGACCTTTGTCTGAGAGAGCTTGGAGAGGGAGATCTAACTCTACGAGCAACAAGTTGAATCCCATGGCTTTGGTCCTTCAGTTGCTGATTTGAGATTTCCTTTCTTTTTTTAATCATCCTCCAACCATCCTCAAGGATGGCATCCTTGTAAGATGGAGGTTTATCTGAAAGAGAACTTGGCACTAAAGAAAGGGGAGGATTAAGTGAAATATTTGCCCCAGGAGAGGGAAGACGGTTTGAAGCAATGGTGGAGGGACTTGAATGAGTGGGAGAAGGGGTTGGTGAAGGTGGATTGGAGGGCGAAGAAGGGGGAGTGCATAGGTGTGTGCTCACCTTTTGTAGGATATATAAGCAAGGCGACAAATAAAGAAATTATAAATCATGTGTAGGATATATAAGTAAAGTGGCAAATATAAAACTAACAATTGCACCTTGGTGTGCAATGGGTACATTGAAGAGGCGTGGAAGGTCAAAATTACCGAAAAATTGATTTTTTTTCCTTTTATTTATGTAGTACATGAGATTAATTGGTAGGTCATTTAGAAAATAATTTTTGTTTAATTATTATTATTAGTAATTTTATTTTATTTTTTATTATACAATAATAATATATTTATTTTTAAAATTTTATGTATTGACTATTATATTATTATAATTTTATTAAAATATCAAGTTTGGATTATGTTATATTATTACTATTGTTATATTAATGATTAGGATTATGGGTCAATTAAGGGCTATATCCATAAGATTTATTCTTCACTTATGTTTAGGATAAGGATTGAAATAAATAAGTATTGTATATTATTACTATTACTATTACTGTTGTAATTGTATTATTATTATTATTGTTATATATTTTAAATAATATAATATTAGTATTATATTATTTTTTTGTTATTGATTTACTATTATATTGCTATATTTGTATTTATAAATTATTATTAATATTAGTAAGATAAATTAGTATATTATTTGTAATATTATATTATTATTTTGATATGACTTATATTATTTTAAGTATTAAATTATTCCAACTATTACATAATTAATATTTTTTTAAAATATTATACTTAGTAAAAAATATTATCCTTAATTTATATTATTATTAATAGAATATTATCAATATTAGTATTAAATTATTATATTATTAGTTCCTGCGGATAGGTAATTTACTATTGCAATCGATGCATTTGATTTTCATTACTCGCTTGGCCAATGAGATTGTGTTTAAAATATTTTTGACTTTTTCCTATAGTCGAGATTTAAATACTTATTTTTTGTTCTAGAAAATTACGGTTATTTTTCATTTTCCTTTATTTTACATTAAGTAAATTAGGGAAAATACTGGACATTATAGATTGTGGCAAATATTTAATCTTGCCAGCTTTGGCCGTAGGTTGGTATTGTAGGCTAGTATTGAAGCAGTGAATGCATGCTTAATGCATTAAGTGCAAATTGTGTGAGATTAAATGTAAATTCTGGAATCATCTTTATCGGCTGGCTTTCTCGCACAACATCAATAGACTGCTTGGTAGGGTTTAGTAATTTTCTGGGTGCCATTCACTTTCCCATTTGTCGACAACTTGTGAGTATCCTCGAATACTAAAAAACCCACTCTTAAGACTTTGTGAGTGGCCATCTTCAGAATGACTAATCGATTTCTAGCCCTCCCTTACACAATGAGTGTTCTATACCTGCTATTTTTATTATGCCATTATTTATCACTACCACCACCTCCATATAGGTTAAATGAGCTCCTAATCTTAAGTCACTTTTCAATTTTTTTTCATTCTACTGCTAACAAAATAGTTTCCATTTGGCTAAAATCCTTACTTGGTTTTCAGGAGAACAATCTCAACTACCTCAGAACAACTGTATTATTATAATGCTATTATAATAATCCTTATATTATAGATATTATTTGATAATAATAACTAAACTATTTATTTATATTATTATAATGCTATTATAATATATTAATATTATGTAAAACTATATTATCATATCTAATATTATTATATAATTACATGTATGATAATAATATTATTAGCAATGGTTAACATTGTTTTATTCAACTTTCATGCTTTATTAAAAAAAGGCGATAAAACCGCGATGAAAAAAATACCGTGTGGAAAATAAAATATGCAGCCAATAGACGAAATAATTAAAAGAACATAGATCTTTTTGAGCAAACTTCAATCTCCCTCGTCATCGAAATCCAACGAACGAAAATTTAAACGGTAAAAATCCGCCGATGTAAAATGGTCATTATGATTGCAACCTCCTTCCATTGGTTATCCACCAATCTCTGTTGTTCAAGGACAAATGAAGCTTGCAAACTTCAAATAAGACACGCCTTCAACATAAAAATGAGATTACATGCATACCTTTTCTTTTTAGATCTATAAAATATAGGTCTCCATCCCTTATTTCAAGCCACATACAAATGAAGTTTTATTTTTTCTTATCAAGCTTGTTCTAAATTTGTTATGGTATGGTTTTGATTTTGTTAATTTATTTTGTTTTGCTTGAATCTCAATGATTAATAAATTAATTTTGGATTAATATTTTTATAGAATGATATTAGAGGCATGCTCCTTAACCTTAGAAGTAAGTGAGTTTGGTGGTTTATGACAAATTTTAATGGAGGGTGAATTTTATGCTACTCATTGATACTTATTTTATTTTGGACTAAATTTTTTATGTAGATCATTGTTAATGTTGGTAAGTAAGGGGAGCATATTAGAGATTATATGCCTTGATATTTGAAGTGTTGTATTTTTACACTAGTGTCAGAGATAAGAAGAGAATAACAATGAGTGTAGTAAGTTACATGAATTTGTGGTAGGAAATAATATTTACAAATAATCAGTTAAAATTATTACCAACAATAACATACATCATAACACATTGTACATGAGTCCAACCAATGTGTAGTATATTTTTTATCAACTGATACTACATTTACATTGTACAATACTAGTTGTAGACCTTTTGTAGTGCCCCTCCGCATCGGTCTTTGCATATTTGAGTAAGTGAGTTTTGTGATCTCATTGTTTATTTGTTATTAAATTTTGTGGTAAAGGTAATCCTTTGTATGATCTTGTTTAATTAGTAATTTAATTAAAAATCGGACACAGTGTGATTTAAAATAAATTTGGAAAAAAAATAAAAATAAAAATAAAAATAAAAATTAAATAAATTAAGTTTATGTAATAGAAAGTAAATAGTTATTATCTTATAAATAAATTAATTTTTATTGTAAAAGTATCATATTTTATTATAATTGATAATTTATCATCAGGCGAAGACAATCATTTGAATATGATAAAGGAATCAAATAAAGATAAATGATCTTATCAATTGAATTAATATGGAAAGAAAGATGATTTTTTTTAGATAAAAGAGATAAGATTTTCAAAATGAGTTGTCAAAGCGATATAAAGATGGAAAGATCTTGTTTCGTGCTCATGCATGGTTTTGAACTAATTGTTGAAATAAAATTTGCTGTTTTTTGGGAGATTTTTGAGTTTTAGCTGATTTACGAGATTTCAAAATGGATAACGGTCTTCTTTCGGTATATAATGATCTTTTTGGAAGATGGGGAAAGGGGGGATACGTAAAAAAGAAATATACAGTTTTGTTTTGGGATGGGTGAGAACAAGAGGAAAAAAGAAAATAAAAGAGAATACAGTGTTGGTTTGTGCTAGTCTTTGGAAACTAAGATGCTTTGGTACAAGAGGAAGGAGGTATTGAGCAAAGAAAGGAGGAGAGGAATAGCGAACAAAGATAGGATGATTGGGATGTACCCCATGCCATGGACAACTGTTCAGTAGTATCGCCTCCGAGTACTTTTTTTCCTTCTTTGAACTTATAGTGGGATTAATTATTTAACATATGTGAGTTATCTTTTCGTTAAGTTGATCTATTTGTATCGAGGGTTTGTGATAAGGGTTACTATTGCGCGCTCCATTCGTCCTCTAAACTTTCCCGCACCTTGAACACAAGGACATGTTCCAGTATGCTTCATTAATTCAAAGATTTTGAGATCTCCCCTGCGAAACCCATTTTGTGCAAATTCTTAATGTTGGGCTACTCGTTATCTTTTTTTTTGTATGGAATTCAATGCTATGTATTGCGCCTTATTCCCCCTGTCTTGGACCTAATCCTCACATCCAATTTGCAGATTAAGTCTGCACACATTATGTTATCTTTCTCTATCTTTGCTATTATGTTTGATGCCCACGAATTTCATGCATTGACCTCCGTATCTTTTCCTAGACTTCGAGCCAATCTTCTTGTTGTATCCTCTTTCTTTTGTCTTGCAGGTGCTGCTTGGTGTTGCTGACGTTGCTCTTCTTTAGTCATTTCCTGGTAATCAGAACATAGGTTGCCCTAGAGATGCCTGATTTGCCTCCAGTTACTTCAGCCTTGGGTTTAGTTTCTCTCCCTGGTCTTCTTCAATGGCGTCGAATGAGTATGCAACATCAGTGTATACTTTGGAACTGACTCCAGTTGCATTTTCAAGCCCATAATTCCTTATAGCCTCAGTGTATCGTCTGGCCATGCCTGCAAGTCCTTCTCTCCTCCCTTATCATAGCTGCCTTTGACAGTCTTTATGGCTGATTGGACGCGGTTGTTTTGTAGCTCCATCTCTCCTGTTTTTTTTTTTTAAATTCGATTTATAGGAAGATGGATGGTAGTCGATAGAACTACAAAGGGCAGTCAATTTTTCATTAGGTTAAAGTCTTGGCACCTCTTGTCTTTACTTGACTTACCACTCTTGCAAACGTGTTTAACTTCTAATCTTATTCTCCCAAGGTGAATTCGATTGCTCGAATAAATTTGATGTTTTCTCCGAATGTGTTTTGAAACATAGGCAATCATATTGGATATTGTCTATCTAATTTCTCCTACGCCTATCTTTATTATTGCTTAAGCCGAGATTTGTGCATAGGTCTGCTTCCCATCCTCTAACTCTGCCAATTCTATGGAGTTTATGTTCCTATTAAAGAATATCTTCAAGAATAGATTATGGTAATTTTAATAGAGGAATCTAAATAGGAATAGATTTATTTAGTTGGAATGTATATGATTATTGTTTCATTGACATATAAATATATATGTTCTCTCTACATATTTAAAACATCTCCTTTCCAATTAATATATATATATACACACACGTTGTTGTTAATTTATAAATTGGAGTAATGAAATTTGTTTTCTAATTTTATTATATGTATATATGTATATATAAGTATATCACAATTATAACTTAAGAGTAAATAAATGAAATATATAAATATATATACACATGTATTTGTATGTTATTGTTTCAATATTTAGCAATAAAAAATGTAATTAAGATTGTTTATAATAATTAAAATTGAATTATTTGTATTTAGATATTTGAAAGGGTTTGTTTAAATGGAAGTAATGTCTGATATATGAAGTATCTATGTTTGCAAGGCAATTTGCTTGAATAGATAAGTTTATGATAATATTCCATTATCTAAAATAAACTTTTATTTTATTATCCTTTATAAGGAAAGCTTTAAAGGGTAGAAATAATTGAGAAAGAAATGTTTCACTTATTTATTTTATTTAGAATTTAAATGAAGGACGGTCTCACTAGTTTATATTATTTGGAATTCAAATGGTTTATTTTATTTTAGAAGGAATAAATAAAAGAATTATATTTATATATATTTATATGATTTTAAGGAAAATTAAATATAAGTTGAAAATTATATCTAAGAAAATCAAATATATATATTCCCATATGTACATTTAAATTGAGAATTTTAATTAGATGAGTATTACGATTAAGGCTAACGGGTTGTACTTCTAGTTAAGGGATAGATATCAGATGTAATTATTGTGCATTTCAAATTAATAATATAAATACATATATTTGAGATTAGGGTTCACTAAATTTAGCTAAGGGAGTTTCATGTCAAAGTACTAGTTGTATTAAGGTTAACTATTAAGGTTAGGTACATTTGGGGATTTAGTTATTAGTCTAACACAATGAGTCGGTTTAGCAATCAACTGCAACATAATAAATTAGAGTTATATTTTGAGATGGTGTTATAAGATATGTGCTTTGCTTTGTCTCGGGTTGTCATTGAATATCCTTGTGTATTGTGAGTAAGTAATTAAGTGAATTGAATTTGTTGGTTTATGTAGATATGTGAATGATTGTAGTTTTGATAAATGATTTTGATTAATTATACAAATGAAGGGTCTATGTAAATGAAAGGAATTAGATGCTCTTCTGCATGTTGATCTCCCTTATACTCATTTAATAATTGATTTGTAAGTTCCCTACATGGATAGTTTTATAGGAAACTTGTGGTTGTTATCATGATTTGAATTGGTTGTTTGAGTGAGTTGATTTATCTTGCTTGACTTTGAGTGATGGAAATTTGTATTTGATATGTCTTATGTTTAATTTAGGTTGAACTTTTGTACAATTTGAAAGCATGGCTTGATTTGGCATAATGAGTTATCTTGGTTCTTGGGTAGATATTTATGTACCTCCAGGGGCTAGGGGCAATGGTGTGTGTGCACGTTTGTTGTTGCACCTTTTTGTCTATCTTTTTACCTCATGTATATTTGTGTGGGTGGTACCTCCTAGTATATGGGTTTTGATGCTTTGATAGTCACGAGATGGTCATGCCTCGTGTGTTATGTTTTATAAAGAATGCCTTTATGTCTTGAGGATTGAGGTACACCCGTTGTTTGTCTTTGATTTTAGGGTAACTGTAGGGGAGAGTGGCTCTTCTTGGGGCCATTGTACAAGTGGTCACCCTTGAAAGAGTTTCCTTAAATAAGTGATAACCTAATTAATGTATCTAGTGGGTTGGGTTAGTTAACACATAACAAGATAAAAACATGCACCTCACTCTTTCTGTTAGCACTCCCAAAGGCTAAGGACAGGTGGAAAGACCTAGTTGGTAAGGTCACTACTTTGTCTTTGTGAAAGGTAAGTGGCTCCGCATGAGTCACCCTATGGGGCGACACCTTGAGATAGGATGTCTAGATAACCATAGATGGAGACAGCTCCTAATGTTAGGTAGTCTGGCGAATCCATGTAAGGCCATGCAATGACACTCTCCCACTGTGCCCTTTGTTTCTCTTGTTCCTGTTGCCTCTGGAGTTGTTTATTATCATTGTTGTTTATTGATGTGGATGAAAGGTGCCCTTGGATATTTATTGTTGGTTGATTTTTCAATCTCATTTGGAGAGCTTTGGATTCTATTGTTGTCGGCACCTCTTATGATTATTTAGCGTTGATCTATAATATTGGCAATTGGTTCTTGTTGGAAACTTCATTACTCTTGTTGTGGTTATGTGTTGGCAATGTTATGGGTTATTATCTTGTGATTTGTTATCCTTCTTGTGGAGTCTTGTTTACCATTGGTTCATTTGATTTTTTGGGTGAGGATCTTTCTTGTTTACTCCTAGCACGGGGGTGGTTGGGTGGAACGTGCTATGCACCCCATTGGCTCCCCATCCGAAGTTCCAGATGTGTATAGTTGTACCCATTGAAGTGACCTCTAAGTTATGTCAGAGTTCGATCCAGCTTGTGGCTTTGTATTCTTACAATTTCATATTTATCTTTCCATGTTATTATACTCTTCCCATAGATGTTGGGAAACAACATTGTATTGATGTTAACCTTGAGCAATGTATCTTCGTATTGTTAATGTATGATCCATGTTCGGGTCATTTGGTTATTGGTGTATGTCTATCTCTCATGTAATGTAAGATGTTGATATGAAAAGTGATGCAACTATGTAACCCCGAGGAACTTTGTTATATGTTGTACTTATATTGTTACATTTCTTGTGATGTATGTTGTTGCACAGTAGTTCCTTTAAAAAAAAAATTGTGCCATAAATGCTTGTATGATAGTTTCCCTTGGGGTTGCATGGCAGGGCGTTACACCTTTCTTACGTTTACATTTATGTCTACTTTAGCCCCTATATTACATATAATTCTTTCTTATATTCCTATCCTCTTTATTCCAATATTTTTCTCTTATTCTATCATTTTGTTTTCCTTATTTATTTTCTCTTTTTCATCCCTTCCTACTTTGTCTTATATCTCTCTCATGTCTATTTTTCATGTGTTTTGTATCTTCTCATTGTGGTACCTTTACTTATACCCATATAAGTAAAGATCATGTCTTTGTCTTTTGGCTTGACAACTGATACAATTTCTTTATGGCAGGTGAATATTGTTCTATTGTTAGATGTATACTACTAACATTGCCCCCTTTCAAAATGATGCCTTGTACTCAAGACATATTGGCTATATCTTGCTAAGATTAACCAAATTTCATATTAAAGTTGTAATAGATTGCTATGTAGCATGGAAGGATATGTTTATAGATTCTTTGAATATGAGTTTATGTATATTTTCCATTGGATAATTCCTTGTTGTAGGATCATTATATAACCATTAATGGTTAGCAAAGTTTGTTTCCTTTTAGTGTCTCTAGTATTTGTATCGGTGTTGTAATATTATTAATTTTGTTAATAAGGATGTTAGGTAAGGTGAAGACTGACTACTTCTAGTTATTTTATTTGTACTTTGAGTGCTTCATTTTGGACTTGGACTTGCTAGTACTAAGTATGAAGGCCCTCAATGTGTGATATTTGACTTCCCAATCTTGGACGTTGTACATTGATGCTAGCTGCATGATTTGATTCTCAAATTGTTGAAGTTTTCCTTTTGGTTCTTTTGTTGTTGTCGATCACCCCAAGCAAAATTAGCATAATGATTTTGCACTTAAATGTGTAGATTGTATATTTCTTACTTCTACCTCCAACTTAGTGTGTGCAATGACACCTTTCTTATTTCTTCAATCTACTTCTTTATATCTTCTATTACCTTTTTCTCTTAGTGCATTCTCTTGGTTTTGCATTTTCTATACAATGTCTAATATGATTTGTAGTGCCCCTCTAGTTGTTGCTACTTTGTGTTTAGATTGTTTATGCTATTAGACAATATCTTTATTGTGATAGATCTTGATACCTTGTTATTATTTTATGATCACTGACTTTGGAGCGATGATGATGCTATACTTTGATGTGATGATACTTTATGTGGTTGCTTATGATTTATGTTATGCTTATGGATTAGTGTAGTTGAGGTACAATCATATGATGAATTACTAATGCTTTTTTCTTGTCAGTCTTGTGTGACTGTATTGGTGAAGGGGACGAGATTATATCACTTGCATTTGAGTGCCTTGTGATTCCACGATTTCTTTTCACGGTGTGTTTGCTATGTTATATACATGTTTGACACTCATCTTTTTTGCAGGATTGTAGGTACATGACATCGTCTCCTCTTGGCTTCACAAGTCTGAGCGCGTCCATATCCCAACTGTTTTGTTGATTGAGAGATAGTAACGAGGTTCCCTTGTCAAACCACAATTCCAATCATAGTGTGTTGTCAGTTTGTGTCTTGTTTGTTGCTGAGTCATGTCGTCTTTGATGTTTTGATAATTTATTATCTGTGAAAATTATATGTGAAAATTATATGTGAAAATTAATGTTTAAGTGGTTGTAAATGTTAATTTATGTATTTTAGATTAAAATTGTTATTTAATTTAATTAATTTTATTTTATTCAATCGGTAAAGTAATATTAAATTTATCTTATTAAATTGATAAATCAATTAATTAAATTAAAGTTGTTGATTAAATAAATTAAATAATTAAAGTTGTTTTGTAAAGTGCATAGATTAAGTGACTTAAATTTATTTGAAAATTAAATTGTGTTTTAAATTATTTAAAAACAAAAATAAATTTTGAGTGCATAAGGGGTAATAACTATGGTGGTTGAAAGAGCTATTTTGGAATTTTGACTAAGTGTTGAAAAAATAATGGGAGGATATTTTATTTTTGGAAAAATTGGTTGTTAAAATGGAGGAAAGTTTTGCTCTGTAGTTTTGACATTGGATTTTGGTCTGGAAGTGGAGATATTGGAAGAGGTTTTGGAAGATTGGATTTTGTTGGGAAGCTCAACTTCAAATTTTATTTCTTCAGACTTCAGAAAATAGTCTCTTTATTGCTTTATTGTTTAAAAGTTTTGATTTTAAATTTTGAAAGGATTGCTGTGAATTTTTGAAAATTTCTGTAGAAAAATTGAGAAATTCTTAGATCTTCTGTAGGGAAAAGAATTTAAAACAATAGGAAATTCAAATGAAAACAATAAAAGAAATTAGAAAACCTCTGTAAGAATGAATGAAGATCCTCAGTTAAAATTCTGGAAAAGAGATTCTTTGTTAAATTCTTTGAAAATTGAAATCCCTTGTTTAAAACTGTAAATTCCCTTATGTAGAATATTTTTAGTGAAAATCAGGCCTTCTAGACAATTGTTCTGATATATTTGCAAATATATATAAATATGCATGTATAGATTTGATTTACAGTAAATAAATTTGATTGAATTTTTTAAGAAATTCGTCATATGGTGAAACTGGAAAGTTTTTGATAAAAATAAAATTAAATGTTAAATTTAGG
>VDFB02004257.1:0-124536 GCA_007258455.2 Sequoia sempervirens | reverse complement strand
GAATCATACAAGGTATCATTGTTCTTGTTTCATATTGCATATCCTTGTTTCTTTTTTTCACCTTTTGTTTTAATTACCTAAACGAGTATTGACCAAGGCAAACCCCTATTCACTAACAATGAACAAGTTTTTCTCCTCTTTACATGTGTGGTTGTAGATCTAAGTTTCTTGGAGCTTGAAGGATCATTGAAGATTAGGTTACAAGCTTGGAGAAATTTGTTGGAATTGTCCCCTCATTTGCAAAATTGTAATCTTCACTAAAAAGTCATTTACAGGTCTGAAATTAGGCTTTTAGATTAAAAAATGAAGTGGAATAGAAAGAGCAGAGATAGGAGAGAAGAATCAGAACCTAAGATTCTAGAAAACCCTAATTAGACTTATACACCAGTTCTTTTGTATGAGTCCTAGTATAAGTCATTTTTTAGATTCTTGTAGTTTCAGACACCCTTTTGAGAGATTCTTGTTTTCACCCAAAAACCACTGTGTGGGACTGATACGCACATACTGGCATGTAAGTCAGATTAGTAGGCCTAAATTTTAGGTTATTCAACATTCTAGGCCTCCATTCTAGCTCTCTCAGGTTTCTAGGTACTCCTCTGTGCTTTTCCAAATTTTTGTTATGATTTATTTGCATTTATAGTTCATTTAGTCAAGTTTTATGCATCATTGAGTTCAATTACATTTCATACATTTTTCCAAGCCCAAACTTGGTTGTGAACCCCTCTTGTAAACATAAATCAGACCCTAAGACACCCTATTGTCAAATATCTTTCCCCTTTCTTCATTGGATTGAAATCTCTAGGGTTTCCTTCAATGAAACTTGAGGGAAATAGGTCTAGGTCTCTAAACACCTAGTTTGTGTTCCACCTCCCAAAAGGTGGAACACTTATTTTCATTGTTTCAATTGTGAAATTTTGGGGGGTAGCATGTCAAACCACAAGTGGAGGCACGTTGAAAGAATTCAAAAGCACTTAATAACCACTAGTATCAAAGTCAAATCTTCGGTTCCCTACTAGATTCTTTTTGTTGAATATGGTATGTTCCCGTTGGAGGCATTAGTAATACTTTAGTTAATAAGTTACTTAAAGAAAGTTGAAAACATTGATACACATCACTGGCCCAAAATGGTTGTTGGGGAGGAACTAAACCATAGAAAGAAGACTTGGATGAAGCAAAATAGCAAGTGGATGAGCAAGTGGGACATTAAGTTGCATGAACACCCCAACACTAATGATGAGATAAAAAAATTGTGCTATAAAACTTTAGGATTGTTATGTGGACAAAGTAGGTTGGTCGTAAAAAGACACATTATATCAAAGAGCTCAACCCCACATGTAAGTACAATGAGAAATATTATCTAAGGATTATAATTAAAGGCAAGGCTAGGTTTCTAGTTGTTTAGCTAACGAATGGATCTCACCATCTTAGATGTGAGACAGGTAGGTGGGTTGTCCCCAAGGAAGCCTAGGAGCAAAGAACTTGTATTTTCTGTAACAAAGGGGTCATTGAGACTGAATAGCACTTCATCCTCGAGTGTGCTACTTATGAAGATATTCATATCCAATATGAAGACAATCTGAAGGTAGATAACTAAACGATCTTTTTAAGTAGACAAGGCTCCTCAAAAATATCGTCTTCTTGATCAAGATCCATAATAGGAGGGATGCCATTGAAACAAACTTGAAAATGGTTAAAGATTTGATGCTCAGTCCCATAGGCTAATGGTATTGTGGAAATCACAAAAAATCATTCATTCATTCATTCCTAGTGTGAAGCATTAATCCAAGAAACATGTTATGCAACATAATCATTTTATTTGTTAAATTCCCTTGTAGGGTAGCCTTCGACTGAGGATTGATTCTAGAGCTCTGCTATGAAAATTGCAGTGATGTGCCATTTGACCTCATTATGGTTATAGAATTTACTTTTGAGTTGACTTCATTTATGATTGAACATTGTACCCTTTTGGAGCCAAAAATATCAACAAGAAGAAAATCTTGAATTTATATTCACTAGAGTAGTTGTGGGCTTTCCCCAACAAAATAGCTAATCAAAAATATTTTTTATATTTGGAAAAGGAAATTGGATTAGTTTGTAGGAACAAATTTATTTTTTTATGTGCTCACAATAAATTATAAAACTTTATTATGTTTATTTATGATATCTTGCATACATCTTTTATAGTTTAATTAGGGGTTCATATTGATGGATATGGGATTTTTGAATGAAACATTCATAGAAGTTTATAGAATAGTTAGGGGTTGTTGGTCAAGAATCCAGAAAACATTTGATTGTTATTAAATTGGTATTACATTTGTGTATATAAAGAGGTAAAAGAAGATGTGTGGTTGAACGGTTGAGTGGAACAGTTGACAGGTAACTGACTAGCAATAGTTACAATTTCAAAGTAATATTTACCATCCAATGTAATATTCGCCAATAGGGGCTTCTCTTTTTTCATTTTAAAGATAATTTTTCTGACTGCCTAGAAAAAAATTTAAACACATGAGTTCAGAAAAATTTATCACTATTTTCCTTTTCTCATAATTTCATATTCTAGAAAAGTATTACTTGTAAAACTTCCAATCTATTTTATAAACTATCATTTTTTTAATTTTTTATTGAAATTTTTGGGAGAAACGCTTATTAACATTTTTAGACAAATATATATCTGGGAAGAACTTGATAAGGAAAGTATCATATATTTATCAAAATTAGAAACTTGTGAAAAGAATAAAAAAAAAAAACCTCTACACTTATTTTTTGGAAAAGTTATCATGATCAGATTTTAGGTAACTCTATATTGATTATTTTTCTTTTGTTGAAAAACTAGCACATGATTTACTGGCTCCATTGGAGGTTATTAGTATTTTTCCAATAACTAAGACAAAGGAGAGAAAATGGTAGCTTTAGTAGTCAGTCTGTTTCATTACTATATATTTGAAGTACATACTAACTTCTTTGTAGGTCAATGTTATATTGTGGTTTTAATCCTTTTTTCTTCAAATTTTGTATTGACATTGAAAACCATAATTGTATTGCAACGGAAATTGTCACATCCATATAATGAAATCTTAATGCTTATTGATTTTTTATATATGTTACTATAGATATTGCAGCCCATGTCTAGTCATAGATCAAGAAATATATTGCAGCCCAAGTTTGAGAAGATGTTACAACAAGATGGTTCAAAGTCTCTCATTTTAGGACTATTTGGATGACGAGGATGGTGTCCACTATGTCATGTTGATTGCAACATACAATACATTGTTGAGAAACATTTTTTGGGTAAGAAACACTAGTCATCATTGAAGAGGTTGAAATAATGCTTGGGGGTGAAGGGAAGAAAGATCAAAGCAGAGGAACCAAACACCAAGTATCAACAATAAGATAAGAACAACATTAGTGTGAAGGAAAATTTAAAGAATAACAAGAAACAATAGATGATGTAATGAAATTCAAAGCAAGAAAAATAAAGTGGCACCAACAAGAGAGACATAATTGACAACATTGTGAAAAGAGAAAAAATAATAAAGGGAGGTGACAAGTAGATTTTAAAATTGAAAGTGGATTTGTTATCTATACAACTAGCATACATGGTTGGGCCTTGACACTATTTTTGTTTGTGCTATATAGGTACCTCCATTTCCTTTGAAGTGTTTATGATAACTAAACATGATATAGAGCTAACATATTCCTTTAGTTTCACAAATCAATGACACCATATGATCAATGAAGCATAATCTTTATTTTTCATGATCTTGGATTATGTTTCTTTTTCAATGGTTGGTTGGATTCTTCTCGGTCTTCTTTCCTAGGGTACCAAATTTTGTAAGGGGTGGTATACTCCCTTAGCATGTTGTTGTTTGGGATTTTGATATGGTTTTTGAGAAGCAAAGGAGCTTGGGTTTTTTTAGAAGCTTACCTTTCTTAAGAGCTTAGGGTTGTACAAATATGGTTTTGAAGCCATGTTAGTGAATTTTACTGTAGTGGGGACACTTATATTTGTAATTTTATTAATTTTTCTTCCATTTTACTAGCTGAAGAAGAACCAAAAGGGTGCTCCTCAATAGATATTGCAATAGATTAAAGTACAATGCTCATTACTTTCAAATTGCTGATTTCATCTACAATAACAGTTATAATTATTATGTTCAATTTGTACATTAGAAATACCACATGGCTTGTACAATTCAAATTTCTAGTTTAATACTTCATTTAATTTGCCTATATGTCATTCTTATATTTTTGTTGTAGTATTCCATTTAATGTAATATTCAAATAATATTCAAATTTTATCTTTAATTTCCTATCGGTGTATTCCTCGAACCTCCTATGGGTGCGAATGCTAGTTTCTAGAGTTTTTGATCACGAGAATCAAACACAATAGTTATAGATTGAATACTCACATGATACAAAATAATAGCATGGAATGAATCGGCCACAAGTTCCACTAGCTTACATTAATGATTACTTAAATCATTATTTTGTGTTTTTTTACAAATTTCTTAAATCATTCTTATAATAACATATTGAACAAGAACACACTTCTTACCAAAAGAATCATAGAATAAATAATGAAGCTATTGAATAAACCTTTGATATCAAGCATAGCTTTGAAGATATACTTAGTGAGAATGTCCATTTAGATTTAGGAAACAATTCACTCAACATAGAACTACATGTTGTTTAGTTGTAGTATTAAAAAAAAATGCATTGAGAAGTAACCAGATCTATAGGTAAGAGAGGTGAAAATCTTAAGGAAAAGCTTGGGAAATAAAGAATCTTTAAATAGTCAACTTTAGAGAACATTTCAAGGAATATCAATTGTGTATATTGAAAGAGAAAACAGTGAATCATATCAATGAACAAATTGAATTGAAGTGTATTTAATTATAATGGAGAACAATGCATATATTTATTATGTTCAGATAAAGATTTCAGAATGCATTCAAATTTTCTATCAATAATAGCCTGCAACAATCATATCAATTAGCAAAAACCACTAGGAATTTGTGCAAATCAGAAAACATGAAAGGTGCAAATACAATCTAAAATCTCAAACTGCATAACATAAAGCTTAGAGTGATTGTACACCATCCCATGTGATAATTTTAGGAAGAAAATTTATACAACTTGAATCTCTTCAAATAAAAAATGCTCCTAATAATGACTATGTGCTATGTAAAAAAATTAAAATAACACATCATCTATCATTCTCATACCTCTTACCATATTTTTGTTGCACTAATTAAATGATTCAAACAATCTATTAATTTGATCTTTGAAGTTGTCTATTTACCAGAACAAAGACTTCAAGCAAAAAATATACATATACATGCATAGCAAAAGGATGATACATTTAGCTGATATGTTTGTAAAGACTTAATGATGCAAATATGAAAATATGAACTGTAAACAATTTATAAATTCAATCCTTCAAGTTTAACATTTAAATAGTATTTACTATCATAAATATTATATTTTGTATCTAATTAACAATGTTATATTTAAATAATTATAAATATACATCTATCTAAAAAATCAATCAAATTTATTGACTATCTCTAAAACAGTATTATTAAAAAAATATATATCATCAAATTTATTTACTATGTAACATAATCATAAAACAGTTAAATCAAACTATTCACAAAAAAATGTCTTTATCATTAAATTTATTGACTTTCTTTTTAGCACAAAACATAGCCATAAGCAGTGCTATTAAAACTTCAAAGTTATTGTTTCCATAATAAGATAGGCACAGTGCCATTCTCCGTACCAGTTGCATACATTTCTTTTAGATAAGTTCCAACTTCTAGGGAAAGAACGTGTTATTGAATGGAAAGCAGTACTAAAGACTTATATAAAATCCACACATCTTAAAAACCAGGGAAAGAGCAACTCATTTCCAACCCTGGCAGCACCCAGGTTGACAACACCAGTTGCAACGACCATTGTCAGACCGACAGCATGAACACCCCGACATCACTCTATCTGCAATAATCATAACACCCCATCATCATCTCTTACTGCTAATAATTAAAGTGAATAGAAAGAAGCAGCTCTAAGTATTTACACTAACCTTTAAATGTTGAAGTGAGGTCAGATGCTTCAGTAACCATGATGGTGAGTAGCAGGACTGAGAGAAAGCATAGCAAAATTCCTGCTGCAAGACGTGGGTGAGCTGCCATCTTAATGTGAGTGGACTGCCTTTGCATTGCACTCATGATAAGTAATCCCTGTGATTTGTACTTATAGGGAAAATAGGGCGATGGATTTTATGGCTGTGGTTGATTTCAAGGGCATAACATAGATTAAATAAAGAAAGTGCATTGATTTCTAAGACGACGTATGGCTTAAGTTAATAATAAAATAAAAGAAACCAGATATTCATTGATATGAAGCTGATACTTATTATTTGTCATGGAGCGAGAGTAGAATCAACCGGCAGAAAAAATGCGAATAAAAAGCCTGCTGAGTTTGGCATGCAATCAGAAGACCATCAAATGACAGTTTGAGTTTTTCAATTTTATTTCAACTAATGTCTAATTTACAACTCCTAAACAGATAAAGCCCGCCCATCTAATATTTTCACACTTGTAGAGAAATAAAACAGATTATATTAAACGGGCATTGAAATTGACAATTAGTGTTTAGATATTGTGCACTAAAATAAAAATATGCATTCCATTAGCTTTCAAAATAAAATGACAAAATAAAAAGGTAAATTGATTTTTACAAAGGATTAATATCTTAAAATTTTATATCAAATTGGAAATGATTGTTATATGAGTTACATGAATGCTTATAAATTTGGGTCACTTTCATATTGAAAAACGGTTTTCATATCTATGGATGAAATCCCTACTATATTAGTTTTACCATAATATTTATGAGCCTTTGGACCCACAAAGAAACTTAATGTCTATTGCTACCATAAAAATACTAATTGGTGTTGATATATACCCTTTGGAGCTTGCTATGCTAGGGATTTTTCCTTAGACAAGCCTTATTGATGAATTCAATTATTTTAACTAAAGTTGGAAGATAACATATAATAAATATAAAAGTTTTAGACAATATGTTGTCGAGAAAACGGTGCTTTGAAAGATTACGTTAATGCATATTAGGAAAATTTAAAGAATTGGGGAGCAGTTTATTGAGGAAGCAAAATAGTTACTGAAAAAATCAGCCAATAGATTAAAATAACACAAACAATAGTCATTGAGGGAACATAATTTTGAATTGAAATTTTCAATACAACTATGTATAGGAGAATATTTTGAAGTTATTTTAAATCCCAAAAATATTTCATGATAATCCAAAACAACCATAGCCAATGTTATAAATGAAGAGCAACATTTCTGACAAATGGACCTGTGAAGCATTTAACAAATATAAACAACCCATATTGGCAATCACTGATTCTAGGTTGCTTCTTTCATCATATGATCATTATCATTATGTCCATTATAGTATTCTTCTTCTCACTGAATTTGTTTTTCTTGAGTATGTTTTACAAATTTCAAAGGAAAATGTGAAGTTCAGCACTATGAACACATGTCATTGTTAGGCAATATCTAAATTAAGAAACATAAACATTTCTATAATTTATAACAAACAATATGTAATGCACTTGCAATAGAAGAGATCAAATAAATAAGATGTAGGCTTACCTTGTGCACAATGTAAAATGTAGCATCTTTACGATTATAAGTCCCATTTAATTTTGTACTTGTAGCTAAGAATGTTTTTGAGTTGAAATCAGTGTTATACTTTTATAAAAGTATATACAGTTATATCATTTATGACAAAGAATTTGAAATGCAGTTGTGCAATAAGAGATGGAATAAATGAGATATAGCCTTACCTTGTATATAAATGGAATGTAGTTGCAGCATGTATACTATGTCAAATGTGTCATTGTGAAGCTTGTTACCATTGTGGAGATATATAGTTACAACTAATAATGTTTGTAATTTAAATTAGTTTTAATCACATATAGTCACATACAAATGGTTTGAAGGCCGGAGCGTGCTAGTATTGACAACATTAACCAAAGATTGTAGCAACTTTGGGGTGTGTGGGTGTAAGAAGCCTAAAAATTTGGTTCAAACATTTTAGTATGGTCTATACAAGAATTACAAAATTAAATATAAATGTTATATGGTCAACCAAAGAAGAGGAAGGAATTCAGGTTTTTCATTGGAGGAGAGGATAAGCATAATGCAAGAGTTGAACAACAACTTCTCTTAGTAATCACCGTAGAAGCAAAACTATGGCTAGCTTGGCGAGAGTGGTTGCAACTACATTATGGAGGGAACGACAAGGAAGGAGTGAGTCAACTTACATATGGAATGAACAATTAGAAATGGTCAAAATTTTGTATGCATTGAAATAAAGAGGGATAGGAGAAGTGTTATAGTTACTGAAAAGAACAATAACATTTTATCATGTTGGTTGATGTATATAGTTGTTGGAGGAAATCCTCTTCTTTGATTCATGGTGCATTGTAATTGTTTGCATGTAATCTAGAATATCTATCAAAAGAGAAAGGCGGATCTATGTTTATTCCTATAATTGATTTTACATGAGAAAGAGTTGTGAATGTTAGTCCTTTTCTTTCTTTCATTCCAATATCTATTGTAGCTTTTTCCAATGTCAAGCCTTGAGATTTATGTATTGTTATTACCCAAGCCATTGTCAAGGGGAGCTATGTTCAGCTAGTCTGTGTGATCGGGGGAATGGGGATGGATTTTGGGTTGTCTTGATCCCATGTTGGGCCAATGTAGTTTGGTAAGTGCACAACAACATATTAAGGTGGTTGAGGTAGTTTCACATCCTCAACATATACGATAGACTTGACAACACCCAATGATCCATTGACCAAGCCAGCTTCCACCCAAAGATTTGTTGTTAACATTACTTGTTCTCCAATCGTAAGTAAGATCTCTATTTGAAATTGCTCATCATCACCATAATCAGATGCGTTTTGCTGAGTAATTTCAGCAATACTAATTGCAATGGGAACATTTAACTGTTTAAAAAAAATTCTATTGTGTAAGGCAACCAAGCTATTTGTTGGGAATATGTGAATAGTTGCATCAAATTCTTGGTTTTTTCAAGTTGAAAGCATGTTGTTTGTTTGATTCCTAAGAGTTTTCCAATCAGTTTGAAATGCTTGAGAATTTCTAATATTCAAAAGGATCCTACGGAATTCTTGTTGTGCATTGGACTGGCCATGTTGGCAGAAGACTATGTCCAACATGACAACAACATTGAAAGTATGCCAAAGAGCCAAAGTTGTGGAGTGAGAAGCATAGATAGGCCTTTCCAAAATATGTGGAAACTGTGTGAGGTCACCCATGAGTATAACAGAGGCACCACCAAATGGTTGCATATGTCTAGAAGGAAATGATTGCCGCAACCAACTATCTATTTTGAGTAACAACTTAGGTCCCAAGAATCTCATCTCATCAATTAAGATGTACTTAATATGTTTAAAGTCTTCTTGAAATATGGTCAATGGTTGTCATTGCAATGGATTTATATCTCTAATTGGTATCTGAAGAGTTGTATGCACTTTAGAGTTACATATATTGTAAGTAGCCACCCCTGTCGACGCCAAAGCAAGGAAAGGATTCATTCTCTGATTTGGTGATGTATTTAGTGTTCTCTATATGTTTTCTATAAGGAATGATTTACCTATACCTATAGTACCTTGAATAAACATACGCAATGGTGATGATGAAGATGGGCCAAGGTGGTGTTGTTGAATGATATTTAGAGCAACATTTTTCTTAGGAGATAGTTGATGATAACATATAGTTGTAGTAGGTGGGTAAAGACTATCTTTAGCTATATGCAATTTAATTTTTGTGATGAATTCTACAACAATGTTATGTAGACTATGAGGAACATGGTGTGTATCCCACATGTGATTTAAATTGAAGTCATGTCTACCTAATAGCTGCAGCTGGTCTAAGCAGGCACTGTTTGTAGCACCAAGGCGAGAAAGCAATTCCCATTCATATTCATCTATGAGAGGTGGAGAATGGGTGTTGTTAGTATCACTATCATCCTCTTCTTGGTTGGTGGGGGGAGAAATAACTCTATTAACATGCCAAGGGTGATAACCAACAACAAGAAATAGCTTCCAATTTTGTGTTATACTATCTTTGGTGAGACCTATATCTGCTTCAACATTTTAGAAAGGCTTGTATAGCAGCAATTTTGACCAACAAAATATTTCAAAGGTATCACAATGCTCAGGAGGGGTAGACTTGAATAGAGGGTAAGCAATGATCACCACAGTCGCAAACGCAAAGCCCTGCCTTTGCAATTTTTTTGATGTGTATACAATTGTGCAGATTTAATAAGGGATACATCATCCAACTTAGCTAGTCTTTGCATGTAACAATGAATATAAATACTTGTCTTCACCATTATCACCTATTTTCAAATGGTGGAAGGTTTTCCTACTCATGTTCCAAGATAGGAAATGTTGGCTTGACATGACAAGGGGAAAATTTTGCAACATATATGGCATATTTCTTGTGCACCAATGTCATGATCTGCTACCAATTTCATCATGAAATTTTGATAGGAAAGCAACATTTTATCTCTAGATTTATTTTTATTCGCAAGTCTCTACAAGATATCAATATAGCTTTCAAACTTTTTTTCAAACTTTGATGCATATTTAGAAATGTAGTATATCACATTTTTTCTTGAAAAGATTGGCTGGCAATCAACATTTGCTTGCCAAAGCGCAAGCATCTCAAGGTTGTGGATATTAATGCACTCATCATTTCTTGCTAGCTTATAGGATTTGTTTGATTCATTGTCAATTGTCAATGTTGGTGATGGTTGTGCATTCCATGAAGCTTTGCAACGACATTGCAATTGGCCTTTTTTTCTTAACACGTGTGTACTGAGTACATTTGGTATGCCTTTGTACTATGTTTAATAGCTACTTGTAATCCACCATTGGGTCCATGCAAGCAATCTGTGAAGTGTCAAACAAACATGGGTCCTCCAGGGAAGAGTGGTGGAGTCTTAATATTAGTTGTTCTAGGGAACGAGGATTTCATGTTGAGACATAGCGATCAAAGAATATTTTTTCTTGCTAAACTTCATGTGGGTTGGACCAATCAAGCATGTCCATATTCAGGGCACCCAGAAGCCACAAGAAACCATGGACATGTCTGATCCATGATGTTTCCACTCATACCTATACCAGAAATCCTTTGTATGGAAAAGCTTCTCAAGAACCTTCTCACGGAAAATGGTGAACCACAAGTGCAAATACAATGCTATTATATGCGGGTTTTTGAAAACATTGTTCATGAAGTGTCTTCTAGAGTATAGCATATGTAGCCAAGCACTAGGATCAAGGACCTTGTGCAAATTAGGCCATTTTGTATCTGCGAAGCTCAAAGTGAAAAAAAGGGTTGGTGTGCCAAGTTGGTGGATCATTGAAATGAGGTCTTGCTGAAACTTTCCCTAGTATGAATTTTTCCCTCACAAGGATGTGCCAAATCAAACAATCTGGTCCGCTATCTGGGTGTTTCGTGCATCCCAAACAAGTTGTCGCAGTGTAACCATAGACTTTGGGATCTTTTCTTCCAGGTTTTCTTTCATGAAAATGGAAGCTGATTGTTGGCTTTGATGTCTCATTATTAAATTGTAGAGGTAATATCCAAATCTGACATGCCTCCCAAATCTATTATCATAGTATGTCATCAAGTGCAATGCATATTCATGTAAGTGAATCTGTATGCTTCTCAACTTTAGGGGCATCACTGTTCCAGTGGGGAACAATATTGTAAAATCCATGCTTAAAACCCTTCTATATTGTATTCATTCATAGGGTTAGAATTTATCTCAAGCCAAGGAAAAGTGTCTTGATTGATGTCTTCAATTTGCAAGGTGTCTCTGATTTCCTGCAATTCTCATGGAGGGTTGGGAAATAATGGAATACATGATGATGAGTCATCAAGGTCAACTTCGTCATCACCAACAATTTCAAATGTTGCTAGTGGTTCAGCTATGTTATGTACAGGTTCTTTCATTGTGTACAAAATTTTGGAGATTTTAGTACTTGTAGCAAGCAACAAATTTAAAGCATCATAATCAATTGCAACATCACTATAGTATGGATAATTTTCAATTTTGTATATTAATGCAGCCATAACATTATGTTTATCAAAATAGCAATCATAGTTCATTCCCTAAATGGCAGTTCTTTCAACAATCATCACTTCAACATCATGTAGACGATGTGGCAAAAATTTTGCAATGGTCATGATGTCTTGAGGAAAGATTATAGTATGGCCACTATATTTGTATTGGCCTCCTCTATCGTGGGTCACTTGCAAAACTGAAGCGACTCTAGATATAAGCATTTCTTCAACCTAAGTTGGCTTTGCAAGGACAAGAGGTTGTGGACTTAGGTCCATCTTTTTCATTGAGTTGAATCGATGGATTCCCTTTTTGGAAGCACATCGTAGGAAAATGACATCCAGGCTAGATGTCTGCACTTTGATGGTGACGTACCTTTCTTTGCAAATGATACAAACTTTCAAATTGGACAAAACATCAATGCACCAATGGAAGGATTGCATTGAATCACAATAAGGATCTCCAAACATATTGTTAAAATGATGATGGTTTGATAAGGCGGTTGACAAACCATGCCCAGCAAGGTTGTGTTGAGTTCCGCAGCCACCCATTATTGAGGCACCTTCATTGGGAAGGTTATGTGCAATTTGGAAACGGATGGAGGATGTGGGATTGTAGAATCTAGAATGTGTTTCCAACAAGTTCGATAGCAATTGCATGGTGTAGCCTCTTGAGTAGGTGGAGCCAAGAAAGGATGAACCACAACAACTCTTTGTTCCAAGTATTTGGCCCAACTATTTGCATAGATTTGGTCTCTATGTTGTGCATAATAGAGTTGGTTTCTTTGGCATTTTTCTGCCTTTTTTTTTCCAAACTTGATGTAGGACTAGAACTTGAATAGGGTCAAAGATCCTACAACCATAATATGAGGAAGACAATAAAGTGCTTGCAAACACCAAGTTAAAGAATAATGGTATAGCTAAAGAGATTAAGCCAACTCAAAACATCACAATTGTTTAGTAGCATCATGGATGACAAGAACCAAGAGGAGAATTTCTAAACACAAGTGCATATGGGCATGATGAATAGGAAGCAAGGAAAGAAAAACTTGCAAAGATTTATATATATACATGTATCAACAAGTTTAAATGTAGATGTATATGAATGTTTTTTTTAACTAATTTCACATACATACATGTCTACATATAAAAAAATTTGGTCAAAGGTTATAAAATACAACATCTTGTCTCAATATATATCCACTTCTATAAGCAACAAAATAACAAGATCAGAAACAAAAGGTTTTTTGATGTGACAAACATTGGAAAAAAGGGAAAAGAAAACAGATGTCTAGCAAATGAAAAACTGCAAAAGAGTGCATCTAACTTCAAATACATATATTTCAGAATAGATTTTGTTTCGTAAGTATATATATATATATGCATTGCATGCCTTGCATGCATAATAGGGAAGATTATATATAAATGTTGACTACATCCAATTTCACATACATAGATATCTGCACATAGGAAAAATAAAATCAAACACACTATAAGAAGGATTTTCCTCCATGCTACCATATTGTGTCATGGAGCCTTGAGGGCTCTCAGTAAATCCCTGAGCAAGAACATAAACTATCTAGTACTATAATGAATGTTGAGATCAATGTTTAATATTACACTTAATATACAACCTATCATACATAGGAATGATGTTTGAATCTAATTTCACAAACATACATATCTACACATAGGAAATATAAAATGAAACACAACAAAAGAATTCCTACTCTCCACCCTACCATATTGGGTCATGGAGCCTCATGAGCTCTCACCAAACCCCCGAGCAAGAATATAGATTTTCTTCCACTGTGATCAATCGTGAAATCAATGATCCATATTACACATAATATACAACCTATCATTCTAACAATTCCTTTTTGAGGCTCAAAGAAATAATAACTAAAAAGGTGCATCTAACTTTAGATACCTATATATCAGTATAGATTTTGTTTTGTAAGCACATATATAGGCATCACATGCCTTGGATGCATATCTAGAAATTTGTTGCTTGGATATATATATACACACAAAAAGTATGTGTAGAAATGTGTGTATGTGGAATTAGATGTAGACAATATATATACATATGTGTGTGTGACTAAAAAGTGTATACTTTGCTTGATATGGGAATAATTGATGACAAATTGGACTTAATGAGGCCTTGATTTAGTGTTGTGAGGTGTTTGAAACATCCACATTAGATCTTGGGCCCTTGCAAATTGAATAAATTACATTTATTGATGTCTTGTAAAGGTGTTGTAACACATCTTCACACTTTTCTAAGACCATAATATCATAATTCACCTAAATAACCTTACCAAGGCCTATTTCAAAGTCTTGTAAAGTCTTGTAAAAACCTTTCACACTTTCCTAGGCTTGTCATCAATATTTAAACCTTATGCTTTAGATTGCCCGTTTATGCACTTACAAGCCTTAATTAAGTGTCTTGTTGAAGAAGAACCTAAGAAAAATTATTTAATTTACCACAATTCTTGACATCCACTTAAAAATTCCCAAGTGGACCAAGTGTCCATTGGTGGCGACTTAGTCCCATTTAGCTCAAAATTCAAAATAAATTTAAATTTCTTTCAGGTTTTTATTCCTTAAGACCCAAGGTTGGCTTGTGATGAGGTATTTTTGGGAATTAGGGCATAATTGTGTATAGATATAGGATTTTCCCTCTCATTTGACCCAATTCATAGCTCATTCATCATTCATCCATCATTCATCAAGTCAAGTAAGCTAGGGTTTTATCATTGTAAGTCATCAATATAGCTTCCAAGGACATTCAAGGGAAGATTCTTCATGTTTTGTTGTAGAAATTCAAGATCAAATAGCATGGTAAGGTATTAACTCCATTTTTTCATGCTTCATTACATTCTTTCTTCATTTGGATTAATTACATAAAAAGGGTTTGACCAAGGCAAACCCCCATGCCCTAACATTCACCATTTCTTTCTCTTTCATTGTGTGTTTGCATATTTAGACACTTTGAGGGTTTGAAGATCATTGAAGATAAGTTTGAAGACTTGTTGAAGAATCTCCTTATTGACCAAGCCAAAATATGAACTAAAATTCACTTTTGGGCCTAAAAATCTAAGTTTCAGAAGTGGATACTTGTAGGGAACTGAAGTGTAGACCGAGGGCTTTCGTCTCCACTTTCAAATTTTTAGAAATTCAGAAGTGGACTAAGTCAACAACAGTGGCAACTTAGTCTCACTTGACCTATTTTTCATAGGTTTGTTTATATTTGGATACCCATTTGGCCAAAACGGATTTCTAGGCAATTTTTCCAAAACTGGGACTAATTCACCCAAATTGGCACAAGTGTCCTAGTTGACTTCTACAATAGTTTCATTAGGATTCTAGACCTTCATTCCATCCTTTTTCAGCCTCCAAGTGCACAAATTCTGTTTCATACCTTTTTGTCTAGTTTTGTTTGCATTTCTAGGTTTTTTTCCACCTGTTTGCATATCATAATGTGTTTTCAAACACTTCACATTTCAAGTAGTTTTGCATTCATAATCAATAGCTTTTATTCATTTTTTTCATTTTTTTCATCTCATTTAGACACATCGCATCCCTCTTTACAATAATCTTGAATGTAGACATTAACATTTTGGCCCATCTCTCTTCTTTTAGGTGAAAAACCCTACAAATGTGAGAAAGCATTAGGGTGGCAAAATATTTGTCCACTTTTTTATGAACCTAACTTTTGAATACTTTTATTTATGATTTAGAGTCCTTCATCATCCTAGATATAGCTTGCATCAACATTTCATTAGGTTTTGCATTGTTTTGCATTCTAGGGTTTCAAAAACTTGCATTAGTGAAAAGCTTATTTAGTTTGCATTATTTCATATAATTTCATTGAGAATTTCTGAAATTCTACATCTCCATTTAGGTCTGCATCATACAAACTCAAAAGCATCAAAATCTACTGAATTTTTTTGTAAATTTTGAAAAAAACCCTAACTAGGACTAATTCGTCATTCTAGGTGACTTAGTCTTAATCCATATTTTTCACTGTCTAATTCAGCAACATAAACCTCATTTTTATGCTTCCTAAGCCTCATAGTAGATACTATAAGTCTGGAATGTTTTGGGATCATTTTTTTTATGCATCTAGCTCAAAAACATCAATTTAGGGTAGTCATTTTTCAAATCACTTCTATTACAACCATCATTAGTTCTGAAAATGTTTACATTTCTAAAATTTTGCATCACATGGCTAAAAGTAATTTTCACTTTTTCTTACATAGTGTTTCTATTCATAAAAATTTTCATAAGTTTGATAAAATTTCTTTTCATTCTTGCATGTACATTGTTTTCATTTTTCAAACTTTGCATGCATTGGATAAAAATGTTTTGTACATCCATGCATATACATTTTTATATTACTAAAAAAATGCTTGACATGGTTACAAGTGCTTTTCATTTTTGTTCAAACAATGTTAGTACCTTACATATTTAGACATGTTAAGAAACATTTCCTATCCCCTCCCTATGAGAGTGTTTTTGTGAAAGAGACTACAACCTTGGACATTCATAACGATCATATTTGTTCCTCTACTAATATCTCTCCTATTGGTGATGAAGATATTTTGGTAGAATAACTAATCAATGAGATTTTTGAGAATCATAGTTGTTTCTCTCCTCTTACCTCTCTTAGTGGACAAAACATTGATGAACAAGACAACACAACCATCAGCAATCATGAGAATAATATTTGTTCTTTTACTAGTATCTCTCCTAGTTGTGAAGAAGATACTTTGATGTTAGAAAACATAATTAATAACGGTCATGAGTATCTTAGTTGTCCCCCTTCACCTAGTGAAACCCTTCTTGAGAACACAAATTCAACCATTGATCATTCCCCTACTTGCGATGAAGTCCTTTTAGAAGAACCAACCTTTGAATGTCAAAAACATTTGATTTGTAGTTCTCCTAAAAATTCTCCTCCTAGGGAGAATATCATGGTGTTAGAAAATTAAAAAATTAGTAATGTGTCTTCCTTCGATAAAAATGTGACTCTATATTTCCCTTCATTAGAGATACATCAAACCGAGACCGTTGAGGTTATGAATGCGCAAGTGTCCATTAGATCCCCGTCAATCAATGGACCTCATACATACCCCATGGGACATCTTAAGAACCCTCTAATTCTCTACCCACCTTCACACAAAAAAAAAACTCAACACCAACCTGAACTCATCCTTTACCCACCGTCACATAAACCTCCACCTCCACCTAAACCTAAGTTTACCCTTTACCCACCTACACATGATGTTGTTTCTCATACACAATACACTAGAAACAATCCGCGACCACAACAACCCACCCCAACACCATTACCTTTTCTTAATCCCATATTTCCTAATGCTCCTCGATTAAATTCACACCTTAGGGAGTATGATCTCATTGAACAACTCAAGAATACTCCCACCAAGATATCTCTTTGGGACCTTCTTCAGAATTCACTAACCTAGCACACTATGCTTCAAATGACCTTACAATAAATTCCTATCCATTCTAATGTGCAACCAAATGATATAGAAGCCATAATTCAAGGATTGAATGCTTACATTTTTTTCCACCAAAGTGAACTCCCTCCTTTGGAAGTGCAAAAACAAAATGAAGCTTTCATAATCCTATCTCAATACAAAAAAAATAGGGATAAAGTGAACCCTTGTTAGTTCAACCCTTAATTTGTGTAGCATAAACCTCTTGGATAGGCTTCCTATGGATAAATAAAAAATTCAACCTGATTCTTTATCTATTAAGGGCTTTGACATTGAAGAAGAGAAACCGCTCAGTGTGATCACTTTACCTATTACAGTTGGAGTGGCCACATTGCAAACACTGATTTATGTCATGCCTCATAATCTTTCATAGAATCTTCTTTTATGTAGGCCATAGATTCATGAGATGACTACAGTTCCTTCAACTCTTCATCATAAAATGAAATATGTTTACAATAACACAACTTTCCACACAGCTGATGTTTATCATGAACCTTATAGTGTCTTGCAGCTTGGGATAAACATAGAGAACCCCTTGAACACCTTAGCACCAACCAGACAAGTGGAACCTATGCAACACAAAGACAAAGAACATATTCAACAAGTCACGACACTATTAGATGATGAATAGGGTTCCTTGGACTTCACACCAACACTCATGGACAAGTATAATGTCATAAACAGAGATTCAACTAAGGGAAACAAAAATGCAATCATGACAACACAAAACTTAGATGACCCATGGCAAGCATCCACCTCAACCACTTTAGACAAAAACATAACAAATTATACAACCTTTGATGACTACAACAACAAACAGCCACTAGATTCAAAGGAAATGAAAAAGCTTTATGCCAAAGGTTATGAACTTATGAAGCAACTTGACTATAGTGGAAAAGGATTTGGTGCTCTCAAACAAGGTATCCACAACCCTATAGATCCTATCACACAATAAACAACACATGGTCTTGGTTATTGTCCTTTGATAGAAGTAATCAAGCCTTCCCTCAACATCAACACTCTCACACAACATACTCCTAAATCAACCTTAACAGTCGTACATCCTAAACTCATTGACACTAGTGGTCTTGAACGTTCTCCTTTCCAAAACATGAAACAAAAAAAGAATTATTTTCTTAATATCAATGTCATCACACAAAACACTAATAAATTGAACTCGTTAGATTTTACATCCTATAACGGAGAGAATAAAATCTCACAGTCTAAAGAGTCTTGTGTACATATGACATATTGTACTAAGAAAGAAACATCTTTGTCACAAACTACAGGACCACCTTCTCCCATTGATCAATTGGGTATCTTGTTAAGACTTCTCCAAGATCACTTGATCACCCTTCCTCCAAGAACTCAAAAGAAATTTTATTACAAGAATTCATTTTGTGCATATCATAGAGTTCATGGTCACTCCACTAATGAATGTAAAGCTTTGAGTAGTAAAATCTAACATTTTAGGGAGTTTGGTATTCTTCCTTATGTGGGGGAACCTAATCCTTCTAATCGATCCTTATTTTCACTATAGCATGCACCATTTCATCTCATCCTTGTCCTGAACTAAGTGGGGGCAAGGGGTCATGTAGCCTTGTCCCCATATGTCACTTTTTGTTTCCTCTTTTGGTTAGTTGTTAACCTTTCATGAACATATAAGAGCAAGCTTGGGATGTGAACGGCATGCCTTAAGTCAGCTCACATGTGACATACTACCCTCTTTCATGACGTAGCTTATAGGAAACATATGACTTGGCATAGGGCTTTCTATGTAATCTCTCATGTTCTCCTTCTTCTACTTTAAATAAATTTCTCATAGTACCGATGTTTGCAACCACTTTAAAGTGGGGGAAAAAAATTGACACTCACATTTTATTGTGTGATTTCTTTCTTCTTGAGATATTCATTTCTTGGTGGAGTTATTCGGCTTGATTCCTTCCAACTGTGTGATACTGCTTTGGCACATCCTCTCTTGGAGACGTTAAGGACAATGTCCCCTAAGATGAGACCTTGCACAAACTAAGAAAAATCCCTTTGAACATTCCTTGCCCTTTACAACAATTTTCATATGGCCACCTTGCATAACACAACTTGCATGCCTATGGTCCCATCCTATATGTCTATGAGTGACAAATGTATGAAGTTTTCCTTACCTTATAGAGCTTGAAAATCATTGTGGCACCTTATTAAAGTTATCAAGAGGTATAACTTTGGTATGGTTTGAGCAGGAAGCCCTTTCCGAGGCATGACATTTTCCCATAGCCATCTGTATGTTTGTGAGCACTTATCAGCTATATGTGTCTCACCCTTTAGGGATTTCTCACCCCTTAGACAACCAAAAGTTTCGTGGCACTTGAGTGAGTATAATTTTGGGCTTTCTCACCCCATAGACAACAAAAAAATTTGTGTCCCTAGAGTGAGTATACTTTTGGTCTTTTTCATCCAATGAACAACTAAGAGATTCGTCGCCCTAGAGTATACATTTCTCTTTCTGAACAAACATGCCTAGATCTAATCCACAAGGTGTTGGACAAATAGTCGAAGCTTCATCCGAATTTTTATTTTCTCTCTTCTCTTCAAGTTCTAGTCTTTGCCATTGCATGATCGTGTATCTTGTTCTGCTACAAAATCATTCACTTTGTGTGTGTCCTCTTGCACTTATGTTGGTTTGAATTAGGATCTTGGATCCTAGAGGCTTGCAGAACCTCCTTTGATTTTTTTCATTATTTTTCATCCAAATTGGTACAATTGGAATCCTCTTGAATGGCTACTTTAGCATGAGTTTGAAGCAAGTTCATACTCTAACTAAAGTGGGGGGTTAATGTGTCACCAAAAAGTGTATACTATTCTTGATATGGAAATAATTGATGACAAATTAGACTTAATGAGGCCTTGATTTAGTGTTGTGAGGTGTTTTACACATCCACATTAGGTCTTGGGCCCTTTCAAACTAAATAAATCACATTTATTAATGTCTTGTAAAGGTGTTATAACACATCTTCACACTTTTCTAAGAACATAATATCATAATTCACCTAAACAACCTTATCAAAGCCCATTGCAAAGTGTTGTAAAGTGTTGTAACAAAATCTCACACTTTCCTAGGCTTTTCATCAATATTTACACCTTTCTTATGCTTTAGATGGCCCCTTTATGCACTTACAAGCTTTACTTAAGTGTCTTGTTGAAGAAGAACCAGATAAAAATTATTTAATTTATCACAATTCTTAACATCCACTTAAAAATTCCCAAGTGGAATAAGTCGCCATTGGTGGCGACTTAGTCCCATTTGGCTCAAAAGTCAAAATAAATTTAAATTTCTTTCAGTTTTTTATTCCTTAAGACCTAAGGTCGGCCTGTGATTAGGTATTTTCAAAAATTAGGGCATAATTGTGTATAAATATAGGATTTTCCTTCTCGTTTGACCCAATTTATAACTCATTCATCATTCATCTATCATTCATCATGTTCTTAAGTCAAGCAAGCTAGGGTTTTATCATTGTAAGTCATCAAGATAGCTTTCAAGGACATTCAAGGGAAATTTCTTCATGTTTTGATGTAGAAATTTAAGATCAAACATCATAATAAGGTATTAACCCCATTTTTGCATGCTTCATTACATTCTTTATTCATTTGGTTTAATTACCTAAAAAGGGGCTTGACCAAGGCAACCCCCATGCCCTAACATTCACCATTTCTTTCTCTTTCATTGTGTGTTTGCAGATTTGGACACTTTGAGGATTTGAGGATCATTGAAGATAAGGTTGAAGACTTTTTGATGACATCTCCTTGTTGAGCAAGCCAAAATATAAAGTCACATTCAAGCCCAAAAATTAGAGTTTCAGAAGCAGACACCTATAGGGAACCGAAGTGTAGACCGAGGGCTTCTGTCTCCACTTTCGAATTTTCAAAAATTCAAAAGTGTACTAAGTTGCCAATAGTGGTAGCTTAGTCCCAATGGACCTATTTTTGGAGGTTTTTGCAGATTTTGATACCCATTTGCTTGAAATGGGTTTTTGGGCAATTTTTCTAGAACTGGGACTAAGTCACCCAAATTGGCACAAGTGTCCTAGTTGACTTTTGCAATAGTTTCAACAAGATTCCAGACCTTCATGCCATCTATTTTCAGCCTCCAGTTGCACACATTCTGCTTCATAGATTTTTGTCTAGTTTTGTTTGCATTTCTAGGTGATTTTCCACATGTTTGCATATCACAATGTGTTTTTAAACACTTCACATTTCTTAGTTTTGCATTCATAATCAATAGCTTTTGTTCATTTTCTGCATTTAAGGGTATATACAGGATCACGATGGGCCAAAAAGTGGTGATATGATGGGTTTGTGTAGGGTATGTGGCTGACGACTTTTTTTAACCCAAAATTGATGAAACAAAAAGGGTTTTTAAAGGAGATTCTAAAATTTCAACCAATATAAATTATGCTTTACTTTGAATTTAATAAATAATTATTATTCATTTTCTATTTGAATTACGACTAAAGTCCTGATTGATAGGATGATTGAAAAACATCTATAGCTTTCAAACGGTATCAAATTTTTTGAATCTGAAACATGCATTACATTCCATGCTTTGTATACTATAGGATTATAAAAAATAAAAAATTATGAAGTTTTGAGCAAGTTAAGGTGGTCAAACATATGAGTTTTTATATTTTTTAAAAGTTGTAATAAAAAAATCATAATTAATTATTTACTTGGAAAAAAATTACAAAAAAAATGCATCACATTGGGACATGAGTCCTCTACTTATATGTAAAATCTTATAAAAAAATATTATCATTTTATCGTGGTTAGGGTGGTCAAACAAACACCTACTTCTTATTTTTTCCCTAAAATTTAAGTACTACTACATTGAAATTTCAAATTTTAACGAAATAGATTTTTTTTTTTTTAAATAAACCTAATACTTTAGAAATTACATTCAATTTGCTACAGATTCTATTCTTACATATTTTTTAAATAATATAGATAACCTATTCAAATTTTTACATCAAGTTCCTAACTCTAATTTTTCTGAATTTTTTGCCACTTAAGTGCCTATTTTTTCCATGATGATCCTACACATACCCTTATTTCATCTCATTTAGACACATTGCATCCCTCTTTACAATAATCTTGAATGTAGACATTAGCATTTTGGCCCATCTCTCTCCATTTAGGTGAAAAACCCTAGAAATGTGAGAAAGCATTAGGGTGCCAAAATCTTTGTCCACAATATATATAGATGTAAACCTATATATATGTACATATCTACACATAGGTAAAATAAAATGAAACACAACAAAAGAAGGCTTTCTCTCCACCCTACCATATTGCGCCATGGAGCCTCGACATCTCTCAACAAACCCCCAAGCAAGAACATACACTTTCTATCACTGTAATAAATACTGAGATCAATGTTTAATATTATATTTAATATACAACCTATCATACATATGAATTTTTTCTGTATATAATTTCACAAACATACATAACTACTGTCGACAATGATTTTGGATTTCCCACATACATATGAATGTTGCCTACATCTACTCTTCTCCTTTGCACATTGAAATTCCTATTTCTAGATCTAGATTTGCAATAATCTGTAAGACAAATTTGAGAGCTTGTTGGTGGATAGGGGTTTTCCTCAGTCAAACCCCTTGTTGGTAATTAAACCTATGATGAATGGGAAATATAAAACATGTAATTTTTTGTGTGATTCAAATCTTAATTGTGTCTAATGCTAAGATATATGGGAATGTAAAGTCAATTCTACCCAATTGTGTTAGGATAAAACCCTTGAATGTAACATGAGCAATGGAGAATGACTCACTAAAGAAGATGTCTAATCCCTTTAATAAGTAATAAATATGAAAATACATCTTCTAGGCTGCAAACATGATAATTATAGAGGATGGAATCAATTAGGAAACAAGTCCTTAGGTTTGGTTGTATGACTTGTGCATCTCCCAACACCTAGAATCCATTATGATTCTCCATAGGCATCTATCATCAACCTTATCTAATGTTTGATCTTGGATACAAAATGAGCTTGAAGAACTTGCAGCATTTGTTGCACCAAACTTCACTTTTACTTGCTTCTTGACTATGAATGCTTGATCTCATGAAATTGTTTGGTCTCTTAGCTTTCTTGAAATCTTCTTCTAGGTGAAATTATGTAAAATAACCTTGCATTTATATATAATTAGAGAATTAACCTTAAAATTCAAACAATTAAAGCTGACACTAGATCTGCAAATGAATATTATTAAATTCCCACCAGAATGAAATTCAAAAAGGACATCCTCATTAAGGGAGGACCCATTCACCACCTCGGGTGAAGGGGTCCTAACACTATTTTCCAGGACCATTACTTCAGGGAATCAAAGATCACTAAAACCCCATGTGAAATATGTTAAAAAAGGGGGGTCTTATAGAGGAAGGACCCATTGAATACTTAGGGAAAATGGGTCCTAGCACGATTTTCTAGGACCTTGAATTTTTCCAATCAAATGTTATGTAGTTTGATTCATGGGTTTTGAGATAGATCTTTGAGAGGTGTCATAAATGAGGTTTAAATTTGAATTAAAGGGGCTAATTAACTCCAATTAACCACAATTAATTAAGGGGACCCTAGATAAATGTGAAAGTATGTTACAACACTTTACAACACCATAAATAGGGTACACATTGGGCACATTTTATTAAAAAGGGGTGGGTATGTGTAGGATCATGATAGGCCAAAAAGTGGTGATATGATGGGTTTGTGTAGGGTATGTGGCTGACAACTTTTTTTTTACCCAAAATTGATGAAACTGAAAGGGTTTTTAAAGGAGATTCTTAGCTTTCCACCAATATAAATTATGCTTTACTTTTAATTTAATAAATAATTATTATTCATTTTCTATTTGAATTATGACTAAAGTCCTAATTGATAGGCTGATTGAAAAACATCTATATCTTTCAAACAATATCACATTTTTTGAATCTGAAACATGTGTCACATTCTATGCATTGCATACTATAGGATTAAAAAAATGAATTCCATGAAGTTTTGACCAAGTTAAGGTGGTCACACATGAGTTTTTATATTTTTTAAAAGTTGTAATAAAAATTATAATTAATTATTTACTTGGAAAAAAACATTAAAAAACATGCATCACATTAGGACATGAGTCCTCTACTTATATCTAAAATCTTATAAAAATAATTATCATTTTATTGTGGTTAGGGTGGTCAGACAGACACCTACATCTTATTTTTTCCCTGAAATTTAAGTACTACTCGATTGAAATTTCAAATTTTCACCAAATAGATTTAAAAAAAATAAACCTAGTAGTTTAGAAAATAAATTCAATTTGCACTACAACTTCTATTATTACATATTTTTGAAATAATATAGATAACTTATTCAAAATTTTAAGTCAAGTTGGCTAACTCTGATTTTTCTAAATTTTTTGCCACTTAAGGGTTTGTTTTTCCATGACGATCCTGCACATACCTGGGCCCATTAGGCTTAATTAATTAAATAAACTCTGGAAAAGTGTGAAATTTTGTTACAACAATTTACAACACTTTTGTAAAGGAATTTTTTTTTAGATGCTCGGGATCAACCAGAAGATAACTCACCATAGGAGGATGATAAGAGCTTGATGCAAGAAGAGAAATCTCTATTGCTTGATATTTTACAAATGTACAATGGTGCTTTTATAGCCTTACATTCCCATTAATTAACCACCCCAACTAGTTTTTGGAATAACTTCCCAAATTATAACTATTAAATAATTATTTTCCTATATGCCTAAGTAAACTTAAGCACTCTAACACCCCCCTTAAGTGCAACTTAGGGAGAATGAAGATGTAAAAATGAAAAAAAAACAATATGGGTCCTAGCTACACAACCATGTTAGGTACTTATTTACAAATAAATCTCTCAGAACCAAAGAAAAGGAGAAAACCTTGTGGGAAAAAACCCCTCTCCAAAAGAGAGAAAAGAAAAAAAAAAAGATGCATGGATGGAGGGCGGATATGTGCAGGATCATGATGGGCCAAAAAGTGGCAATATGATGGGTATGTGGCTGATGACCTTTTTACAAAAATTGATGGAACAAAAAGGTTTTTAAAGGAGATTCTCAACTTTCCACCAATATAAATTATGCTTTACTTTGAATTTAATAAGTAATTATTATTCATTTTCTATTCAAATTACGACTAAAGTCCTGATTGATAGACCGATTGAAAAAATCTATAGCTTTCAAACAATATCACATTTTTGAATCCAAAACATGCATCACATTCTATGCTTCACATACTATAAGATTAAAAAAAAGAAAATTGAATTCTCATGAAGTTTTGACCAAGTTAAAGGTAGTTAGGACATACTGAAGTTTTTATACTTTTAAAAAATTGTAATAAAAATTCATAATTAATTATTTACTCGAAAAAATTATAAAAAAATATGCATACATCGACATGAGTCCTCTACTTACATCTAAAATCAGATTATAAAAAATATTATCATTTTATTTTGGTTAAGGTGTAATGAGACACCTACTTCTTATTTTCCCTGAAATTCTAAGTACTACTCCATTTGAAATTTCAAATTTTCACCAAATAGATTTTTAGGCCCTTTTTAAAAGAAAACTAGTAGTTTAGAAACTACATTCAATTTTCTATAGATTCTATTCTTACATAGTTTTGAAATAATATAGATTATAACTTATTCAAATTTTTACGTCAAGTTGCCTAACTCTGATTTTTCTAATTTTTTGCCACTTAAGGGTCTGTTTGTTCCATGATGATCCTGCACATACCTAGACTCAATCACACCTTGCAAGTACTACATACATCATATATACAATAAATGACCCCCCCATAAGAGGGAACATAGGAGATATCATATCCCCTCTCCATAATGAAGAAGCTCCAATGCCGATGAAGTATGCATGAAAACAAAAGATGATCCAATTCCTGCAAGCAACACTTCTTCCCTTAGGAAGAAACAAGTCCACCAAGTGATGAAGAATCCACTCCATATCCAATTGAAAATAGGAAGGAAATCTCCAAATAGAATATGTAATACCCCTATGTTGTTGATACTGTTTGCTACTATTTGTTACTCTTAGGTGTAGTGTGATACTGGTTTGTGATGGTGATTAGTTCACCGACTTGGTGTGTGTGGATGCATAGTTTAGTTGATTGCTACATTTGACATTATTGTGATGATCTACGATACTTTATGTGGTGTTTAGATTATTTGATTATGCAATGGTTATTTCCTTAATATTATATATGTCGATGTTGTGATTCTATGATGTTTAATTTGATTTCAATAATACATTGTGATTCAGTGGTTTAGTAATTAGTTTATGATATGATCAGTTAGTTAGCAATGTTACTTTACATCTAATGTTGTATTTGTTAGTATAGCTTTGGTGAGAGGACAGTGTAGCACCACTCGTTTATTAGTGCCCTGCTACACTACAATTCCTTCTCATGATATGAGGTTTTCGATTTTATATATATGTTACTTGACATTTATTTGTATGCAAGAATTGGAAGAATAAAGTCTCGATTCCACCTATTTCAATAGGACAAGGCGAGCATTAAATTAACCCAATGGGTACAATGTTGAAAAAGGGAGTTGATTAGGAAGTGTCCCCATCCCAAGTCTGTCATCCTGTACGAGTTTTGTTGTGTCATGATTGAGGTTTTGTCCTTGTCTTCGTGTAGTTTGATTGTGTATTATTTATTTTATTTATGGTTAGTGGTTATTTAATTAATCTTATTTTATAAGATTAATTAATGTTGTCTTATTGGTTTAATTAATTGTAAGTTAGTTAAATGTTGAGTTTTAAATATATTGTAAATTAAAAAGTTATTTAATTAATTAAAAGTGTAAGTAATTAATTTAAATTAATAATGATGATGATAATTATATATTATCCTTTTTCCTGATATTAAATTAGAAAAATCTGTAGAGAATATCTTGAGAAAATAATTAATTTTTAATTAAAATAGTGAGATAAGTGTGTGATTTTAAAAAGCAAGAAAATAACCAATGATTGAAGAGGATTTTTGAGGAAAAAGATGAAGAGTTTTATTTATTTTTATTTAGTTTTATTGTGAGGGAATTTTCATGGACACATGATTTTTTTCTGGTTTTTGTCTAAAAAAGAAAAGAAAAATAGTTTTTTTTGTGTGCTTCTCGGTAAAAGAATTGTTTTGAAAAAGGATTGGTTCATAAGGGAGTTGAAGGCAGGAATTTGAGAGGAAGCTCCAGAAGGGTTTCTACATCGAACGAAGGACTCCAGATTTTTTATTTATTTATTCTTTTAATTTATTATTATTTTATTGTTCTATAAACAAGATCTGGTTTGCTGTCTTTTGAAAATCCATTCCTCTATTTCTTTTGAAAGTGATTATGTGATTGAAAACTTGTTTGTATTAAACCCTCAAATCTTTTGTGGGAAACTTTAGTAAAACCTTTTTGAAGTTCTTCAATATAGTTTAATAATGAAATTTATTGTTTTGAAATTAAAAAAAAAAATCATTTTAATTGAGTTGAATTTACATGCAAGGTCTATATTGGGTTTATTGAAAACTTTGTGGTTATATTATTGTTCTGAATCTCTTGTTAAACATATATATATATATATATATATATATATATATATAAAATCAAAAGTAGATATACATATATAGGTTATTATTCTGTTTGAATTATTTAAATGGATGTATATAAATCTTATGTCCCTGTGTGATTTCGTTTTATGTGAAAAGAATAAAATATATTTAAGTAATTATGTGTTCTTTTCATATTTCTTCTATATTTTCGTACGAATGAGGATATAATATAAAATATACTTTAAAAAAATATACCGGAGTTGTTGTGTTTGAGGTACGAACTATATATATATTAAAAAAATAAAAAATTTGTGAGCAGGGTAACCTGCATTTTCCACGCATTCAACAAAATTTATATATTAAAAAAAATGAAATATAAAAATTAAAAATTAAAAAAGAAAAATAAATAAAATTTTCTTTGGTTATTATTTGGGTGTGGGTGGTCGGCCGAGGTCGTACCGTCCACAGCCCCAGTGGCTGCAGTATGCAGCCACCACTAACTGTGCACAACAGCCAAGGTTGTTGGGCACAGCCGGTGGGGGCTAAATACCCCCCACCCACAATACTAAGTACTGTGGACTTTATATGTGGCATGGCGATTTCCTTTGGCATTAAAATTTGTTGCTTTAAAAATTAAACTTGAATTTGTAAATGCGTTTTATGACTTTTTTATATATTTCGTTATATATTATTTAAATATATATATATATATATGTGGGCGGATGGGTGGGCCCCTCCCCAGCCTCTCCTTTGACACCTAAACCCGAGGGTGTGAGATGGCTATGCGATGGAGGGAGAGGATGCTGAGGTGACATATCCATGTCATTCTCGGGTTTGAGTTCGCAGAAGGAATGTTGGCCACCTTAATGAGGGCGGCTCATACGAAGCAGAGCATTTATGTTTGTCAGTTGGCTAGTTGGGCTTTGATTTAAGTCTGTCGTTTGGCGACACGTCGCATACGGAAACCCTCGACAAGACTTTAGGGTAGCCGAGTGGCGATTCACTTCACTTGAAGTGATTATTGTTAATGGTGCTCGGACTGCAGCCGTAGCACTCCTTCATTGCAAGGATGTGAAGTCCGTCCTACCATAATTTTGGCATATGTGCGATGGCCAAGCGGATTCTCACGGGCCTAAATTTGGATCCTTTATATTCATTCTGGTGCTTGGCTTTTGCATTTTGGTTTTGTTTTTCTGTGTTGCAGGGTGTAGCTGCTTCCATGGAGGGTCGAAAAAATCGAAGTTCACCATTCATATCTCCTTGGATGGTCTGGAATGCTTCGGTGTGGACACGCCGGTTTCTTTGGTCGCTACGGAGCGTCAAATAGCTTTTAGGGAGATCTCAGACCAAAGGCTGAAACAAACTCTAATTGAGGATGATCCTGTTTTACTGGTTGCGGTTAAAATGGTCCTGGGTAATGATCACTTGTATCGAAAGGAATATGCCAGAGACAATGCTCACATTTCCTCGTGTTTTTTAGCAGTCTTATTGGACCTCGAAATCCCGAAGAAGGTGGCGCGGGAACTAATGGAGTGTTTGTTCCGTGCGGATTTACTCGGTGGTTTGGAAGATACTTTGAAGGCGGCCCTTCTGGGCAAAGGTATTCCGCGCCCGGCCGATTTGCCTCTCTTATGGCATTCGGAGGAAGCGGTCAAGGTGTATCCCTTCCTCCTTGATCTTAAAGGGCCAGCTTTGTCTCGCCACCAGAAGCTCGCGGACGTGGCGGTGGAGTTCCTGAAGCGCAAATTAAAGTTGGTGCCGTCGGAGGGTTTGGACTGGTTGGAGGGCTTTATTAGCTTTGCGGAGGTCAATGGTTTCTTGTAAGGGGGATCCGTGTTCTAAATCTATGTCGTCCGTTTCTGTAATATTTGGTTTTTTGACTGCTTGTTCATATGGGGGGGGTGGTTCGGTCTGTTAATCCCCGTCTCTGTTTAAGTTTTTTGGACTGTTGCATGCTCGGGCTCGGGGTTCTTGGTTTTGAATGGGTGGTTGGGCTGTCTTCTAGCCCACTAGTGATGGTGGATGGTTTTCCTGCGTTGTAGACGCTTGTAAGCTTTTTCCTTTTTAATATAATACTTCTATCGTGCATATCAAAATATATATATATATATATATATTAATATATATGTGCATATTTATATATGTATATATATTAATATATATATGTATATATATGTGTATATATACTATAGTAAAATACAGTAAGGAATGAGGGTAATTTTTATAATATGTTTTAAATGCAATGATTTTAATATATATATAGGTTTAAATTTATATATATATATACATATATATGTATATACAGATAAAAGCGTATATACGTATATATATATATATATAAAAGACGTTATATGTTGGGATTATGAATTTGATATGATAATTTTAAGAAAATTGCAATGCTATAATGGAATCGAGGAAATTAGGGATAAATTATGTGCTTTAAAATTAGATTGAATTTTCTTGAGCAATCAATTAATTTTGGCAAAGTTTATCGTGTATTCAAATGGTTTTTATGGAATTGTGTATGTGTTGGTTATTCTCGAGATCATTCATTTAATTAATTTTGATTTTCTTCTATTTGGGTTTGTCATGTGGGAAACCCTAGAGTTAATGCATCATGTTATAGGGACTTAAGTTATAGTTTAGGAACTTCCAGAGGTGGGGATACTGTTATTTCTATTTGATCTTGTAATTTGATGTTTGTCCTTAGGTTTTGGTTTTGGTTGTGATGTTAATGTACACTTGGATTGTACTATTTTTTGCATGTCATGCATATGATTTTGGGTGAGATGGTTATGCCTCACGGATGTTATATTTGTTGGTTCTGTTTTCTGGTTGGTACAATCTTTTTGTGTTGGATATTTGTGTTTGAGTGTCTAGAGAGAGTGGCTCTGAGTGGGGACCGGCGCACAAAGGGTCTGTCAAGATAACCCACATAGAGTTAGAGTAATCAGTGATAACCTAAGTAATTAATCATGGGTGGGTGGTTTAAAATATTAATAAGATAATTATGATGCCTTGTCTGCCTGTTAGTGCTATCACAGACTAAAGGGGATCGAGAAGGCCCTGGTTGGAAAGATCGTTGCCTTCTCTTCACAAAAGGATAACAATTTTGCATGAGTAACCTTATGGAGCGGCGCCTTGAGATAGGCTATCAAGAGAACCATAGATGGAGGAGGCACCTTGAACTAGGTTGTCTAGATAATCCATGTATAGATGGAGGCGGCACGTTGTGATAGGTTGTCTGGATAATCCATGTAAAGCCATGCGATGACACTCTGCTCTAACATTCCATTTGTGTTGTTTTATTGAAGTCCTCTGGAAGTAGTTTATTGATATTATAACTTGAGATTTATTGATGATCTGTTTCATCAATTATTTTTGTATTATTTGGAAGGTGATTTATTTTTATGTTTCAAAAGTGGTTTATTGTTATGACCTTTAGTGATTTATAGTTGTTTAGTTTCTATGTGGTCCTTTGATGTTATGTGATCTTGTCTGGAGCTTTTCTTGTGCTACTATTAGATGTGCTTGGTTGGGGATTCTTCCTTGTTTACTCCCAACACAGGGGTGGTTGGGTGGAAGGTGCTTCACACCCCATTGGGTTCCCTTTGGATGCAGTTGTATCTTTCATTGCAGGATTTTGGCAGATGTTGTTGATCTAGGATTCATATGCTCTAGATGTATTTCATTTATTTATGTACCTCTCCCACATATGTTGGGAAGACATTGAAGTAATTTGTTTATATGTTCATTATGTTGTACTATCAGATTGATGTAATGTTTATTCATACCATGTAATCATTCGTGAACTATCATTTGTAATTACTAATTATGTTGTTTTGTATCTATAGAAATATATATACTTTATATCTTCATGATTCATTTATTGTCATATGTATGTATGGTTTCATTTGGTATATTCACATCTTTCATGATGTCGTGAATGAATGTTTAATTGATGTCATGAATGATTGAATTTACATTATTGGTTATTTAATATTTCATTTATTACTTTGTTGTGGATTTGTTTTTAGTAATGTCACCTCGTGTACCCCAAGGGATTTAGTTGTGCAACTTAGAACATTGTTATGTTGGAATACTTAAGTACGTTTATTATGTTATTTTAAAAAATAAATTGTTGTGGTTTTATTTGTTCCGTTGGGGTTTGCGCGGCGGGGCATTACAACTTGGTATCAGAGCCAAGGTTGCTAATGGTGGGTCCTCTAGTAGTTTTTGTCTGTTAGGTAACCTTTGCATTATCTCTGGATCTTACATAACTCTATTTTTTGCGCAAGATCATGCCTCGAGGTAGAGGTCGTGGCCAAAGAAGAGGCCGAGGTGGTGGCCGTAGAGCCAACCACCGAAGTCCATCACCATTAAGTTTCCATAGTTCAGAGAACGAGGAACGACTGACTCCTCAACATAATCCGTCAGGAGCTGGGCAAAACCTGAGACAACCTGGTTTGGATGGACAATTGCAGCACATTTTGGGAGAGATTCTTGATTGGTTGGGACCCAGGCTAGAGGAGGAGCAGCAGGTCAAGATAGAAAGGGAAAGTTCGCCAAGGCGAAGGGAAGTAACCACAGATTAGGATGCAGTGATAGTTGGCCATATGAGAGATTTCATGAGGGCACATCCGCCTACATTTGATGGTTCTGGAGGAGGTTTGGAAGTGGAAACATGGTTAGTGGTTGTTCTTCGATCGCCCCTATAGGTATAGCTGAAGCTGGTGACATGGGAGACAAAGAACAAAACCAGTAAGCGAATTTGGAAAGAAAAAAGAAGAAATTACATCTTGGATATCAGCATGAATCACATGGGAGCTAGCTGGAGCGCAAGTTCAAGGCTTACTTCCTTTCCAGATCATTTGGAGCAGCGTAGAGCGGATGGGTTCATTTTGGCGGAATTGGGCGGCTTTCTATGAATTAGAACAATGTGGGGAATTGAGTCATGATGAGGGGAATGGTGAACACATTTAGGAGGCTTAAGCAATTTAGTGGTGGAGTTAGAGTCTCTTGATCCAAGAGACAATTGATGTAATGGTTAGAACAGGTTGAGTATAGAAGAAAATCTAGCTATGGAATTCGAAGGACACATAGGAGTTCAGATCGACAGTACACCATCATTAGGTGTTGTTTCTCATGGAGGTCTGGTCCTAGTTGTAGGGTCCTCTAAAGGCCATCAAGAACCCACTAAGGGTGAGCAGCAACAACGCTCCCAGTCGAGACTTGAGAACTCTCAGTCTCAACAGGGAGATAGATCTTAGAACAAGAAGATCTGAAGTTGGCAACGTAATAGACCAGATCGTTTTGTGCAAAGCTGGCTGAAGCCACTTTCGGTCGGCACCTTGCATGGCAGCTTTCAGCAATGGGGCGCAGTCGAGAGGAGTTTTTAGGCAGGCACAGGCTACTGCACTTCTCATGTAGGCGGCCGGGGACATATTATTGCGAAGCTGATGTCCATAAGGAATTACTCACGGAGTTATAGTTAGATACCCACGGCCGCTTGAACTATTGATAGAAGCGTCACGAGTAGAGCAGATCATCAAATTATTTCACCGGAGTTCAGTAGGAACCAAATGAGTAGAGACTTTGTGTGAAGTGTAGGAGGAATCACGTCCCATATTAGAAGGGTTGCAACTGAATTCACAGCTTCTAAAGGGTAAATACGTATTTCGAGGGGATAATACCCCATTATTTGTAGACATACTTATATGATAGTGTGATACTAGTTTGTGATGGTGATTAGTTCACCATCTTGTGTGTGTGGATGAATAGTTTAGTTGATTGCTACATTTGACATTATTATGATGATTTATGATACTTTATGTGGTGTTTAGATTATTTGATTATGCAATGGTTTTTCCTTAATATTATATATGTCGATGTTGTGATTCTATGATGTTTAATTTGGTTTTAGTAATACATTGTGATGTAGTGGTTTAGTAATTAGTTTATGATGTGATTAGTTAGTTAGCAATGTGCGCATAAATATTACTTGGATTTGAATTTGAAGGGCCGATTTGCATCGTTTACGAGTTCTTTGCTACACTGCAATTCCTTCTCACAATATGATGTTTTCGATTATATATATATATGTTACTTGACGTTTATTGGTATGCAGGAATTGCAGGAATAAAGTCTCGATTCTACCTATTTCGACAGGACAGGGCGAATATTAAATTAACCCAATGGGTACAATGTTGAAAAAGGGAGTTGATTAGGAAGTGTCCTCATCCCAAGTCTATCATCTTGTGTAATTTTTTTGTGTTATGATTGAGGTTTTGTCCTTGTGTAGTGCCCCGTCTATTGTGGCCCTCCTCGATATTTGCGTGTGTTTTGTGATCTTGTTGGTTATTTAGTCGATTCATGTGGTTAATGTGAGATTTTAATGGCTTTGTTAAGCGGGTTAATTGAATTAATTAACGGAGATGTCATTTAGGGATGAATTAAATAAATTATTATATTAAACATATTGATGAAGTAATTTAAATAAAATTAGAATTAAAATTGTAAATAACAAGTCAATATTGTGAAATAGTATTTACACATTTATTTTTAAATAATTAAATTAATTTTACCTTATAAAAGATTATCTTCGTGGGGGATAATTATTATATATAGAAAAATAATGTGATTTGTAATTTAATAAAGATGAAAAGATAATTATTTTAATAAGAAATTTAAATGGATAAGGAGATAGGAAGATGAAGTGTTTAAAACAATAAAAGCTGGAAAGAAAATAATAAAAGGAAAAAAAAGATAAAAAGATAAAAGTGTGCTCATGCACGACTCAATGTTGAAAGTGGAATGGGAAATTTGTTATTTGTATTGATTTTTGTGTTGGAAAAGAAGCCTATTTTCATAATATGGTAACACTTATTTAAAAAAAAAGATAATGCATCAAATTTGGCAGTTTTTGCTATAACTATAAATAGATTAGTGCATGTACCTGCCTTGGGGGGTAAAATGAAGATTTTTGTAGCAGAAAAATCCTTCTTACATGCAATTTTTTTTCTATTTTTTAGTATGCGAGAAGCACAGGAGAATCGGGGGGGGGCGGGGGATTCATAAAAAGTATACAGTTTTGTTTTGGGATGGGGGGAGAACGAAAGGGGGGAAAGGAGAATACAGTGCTGGTTTGTGCGAGTCTAAAGAAATTAAGATGCTTTGGTACAAGAGGAAGGAGGTATTGGACAAGGATAGGAGGAGAGGCATAGCGAACGGAGATAGGATGATTGGGATGTACCCCATGCCATGGATAGTTGTTCAGTAGTATCGCCTCCAGGTACTTCTTTTCCTTCTTTGAACTTATAGTGGGATTAATTATTTATCATATGTGAGTTATCTTTTCATTAAGTTGATCTATTTGTCATCGAGGGTTTGTGATAAGGGTCACTGTTGTGCGCTCCATTCGTCCTCTAAATTTTCCTGCACATTGAACACAAGGACATGTTCTAGTATGATTCATTAATTCAAAGATTTTAAGATCTCCCCTGCGAAACCCATTTTGTGCATATTCTTAATGCTAGGCTACTGGTTATGTTTTTATTGTATGGTATTCAATGCTATGTATTGCGCCTTATTCCCCACGTCTTGGACCTAATCCTCTCATCCAATTTGCAGATTAACTGCACGCATTATGTTATCTTTCTCTATCTTTGATATTATGTTTGATGCCTACGAATTTCATGCATTGGCCTCCATATCTTTTCCTAAACTTCGAGTCAATCTTCTTGTTGTATCCTCTTTCTTTTTGTCTTGCAAGTGTTTCTTGGTGTTGCTGACGTTGCTCTTCTTTAGACATCTCCTGATAATTAGAACATAGGTTGCCCTGGAGATGCCTGATTCGCCTCCATTTACTTCAGCCTTGGGTTTAGTTTCTCTCCCTTGTCTTCTTCATTGGTGCCGAATGAGTATGCAACATCGGTGTATACTTTGGAACTAACTCCAGTTGCATTTTTGGGCCCATAATTCTTTATAGCCTCAGTGTTTGTTAGGAGCAATGAATAATTCCTCATCTTTCATCACTCTACTTGCTAATTGAATCACTCATCGCCTAGTGACGCCTGCAATTCCTTCTCTCCTCCCTTACCATCGCTTCCTTTGACAACCTTTATGGCTGATTGGACGTGGTTGTTTTGTAGCTCCATCTCTCTTGTTTTTAAAAATTCAATTTATAGGAAGATGGTTGGTAGTCGATAGAACTAAAAAGGGCATTCGATTTTTCCTTAGGTTAAAGTCTTGGAACCTCTTGTCCTTACTTGACTTACCACTCTCTGCAAACATGTTTAACTGCTAATCTTATTCTCCCAAGGTGAATTCGATTCCTCAGATAAATTTGATGTTTTCTCGGAATGTGTTTTGAAACATAGGAAATCATATTGAATATTGTTTATCTAATTTCTCCTACGCCTATCTTTATTATTGCTTAAGCCAATATTTGTGCATAGGTCTGCTTCCCATCCTCTAACTCTGCCAATTCTATGGAGTTATGTTCCTATTAAAGAATATTTTCAGGAATAGATTATGGTAATTTTAATAGAGGAACCTAAATAGGAATAGATTTATTTAGTTGGAATGTATATGATTATTTTTTCATTGACATATATATTTATATGGTCTCTCTGCATATTTAAAACATCTCCTTTCCAATTAATATATATTTTTATATATACGTTGTTGTTAACTTATAAATTGGAGTAATGAAATCTGTTTTTTAATTTTATTATATGTATATATATATATATATAAGTATAAGACTAGAACTTGAGGAAATGATAAATAAATGAAATATATAAATATATATACACATGTATTTGTATGTTATTATTTCAATATTATAATAAAAATATAATTAAGATTATTTATAATAATTAAAATTGAATTATTGTATTTAGATATTTAGAAAAGGGTTGTTTAAATGGAAGTAATATACGATATATAAAATGTCACATGTTTTACCAAGGCAATTTGCTTGAATAGATAAGTTTGGTAATATTCCATTATCTAAGATAAACTTTTGTTTTATTATCCTTTACAAGGAAATCTTTAAAGGTTAGGAATATATGAGAATTTATTTCATTTAAAATTTAAGTGAAGGATAGTCTCACTAATTTAGATTATTTAGAATTCAAATGGGTTTTATTTTAGAAGGAATAAATAAAAGAAGTATATTTGTATATATTTATATGATTTTAAGGAAAATTAAATATAAGATGAGAAATATATCTAAGAAAATCAAATATATGTATATATTTCCATATGTACATTTAAATTGAGAATCTTAATTAGATGAGTATTACGATTAAGGCTAGGAAGTTGTATTTCTAGTCAAGGTATAGATATCAGATGTAATTCTTGTACATTTCAAATTTATAATATAAATACATATATTTGAGATTAGGGTTCGCTAAATTTAGCTAAGGGAGTTCCATATCAACGTACTAGTTGTATTCAGGTTAAATGTTAAGGTTAGGTACATCTGTGAATATTGTTATTAGTCTATCACAATGAGTCAGTTTAGCAATAACCTGCATCATAATAAATTTAGAGTTCTTTTTGAGATGGTGTTATAAGATATGTGTTTTACTTTGTCACAGGTTGTCCTTGATTATCCTTGTGTATTGTGAGTAAGTAATTAAGAGAATTGAATTTGTTGGTTTATGTAGATAAGTGAATGATTGTAGTTTTGATAAATGACTTTTAATTAACTATACAAACGAAGGGTCTATGTAAATGAAAGGAATTAGATGATATTTTGCATGTTGATCTCCCTTATATTCATTTAATAATTGATTTGAAGTTTCCCTACATGGATAGTTTTATAGGAAACTTGTGATTGTTATCATGGTTTGAATTGGTTGTTTGTTGTGTGAGTTGATTTATCTTGTTGACTTTGAGTGATGGAAATTTTTATTTGATATGTCTTATGTTTAATTTAGGTTGAACTTTTGTATAGTTTGAAAGTATGACTTGATTTGGCATAATGAGTTATTTTGGTTCTTGAGTAGATATTTATGTACCTCCAAGGGCTAAGGGAAATGGTGTGTGTGTGCACGTTTGTTGTTGCACCTTTTTGTCTATCTTTTTACCTCATGAATTTTTGTGTCGGTGGTACCTCCTAGTTTATGGATTTTGATGCTTGGATAGTCCCGAGATGGTCATGCCTCGTGTGTTATGTTTTATAAAGAATACCTTTATGTCTTGAGGATTGAGGTACACCTGTTGCTTGTCTTTGATTTTAGGGTAACCGTAGGGGAGAGTGGCTCTTCTTGGGGCCAGTGTATGAGTGGTCACCCTTGAAAGAGTTTCCATAAATAAGTGATAACCTAATTAATGTATCTAGTGGGTTGGGTTAGTTAACACATAACAAGATAAAAACATGCACCTCACCCCTGTCGTTAGCACTCTCAAAGGCTAAGGACGGGTGGGAAGACCTGGTTGGTAAGGTCACTACCTCGTCTCTGTGAAAGGTAAGTGGCTCCGCATGAGTAACCCTATGGGGCGGCACCTTGAAATAGGATGTCTGGATAACCATAGATGGAGGCGGCACCTTGAACTAGGTTGTCTGGATAATCCATGTATAGATTGAGGCGACACCTTGTGATAGGTAGTCTGGCGAATTCATGTAAGGCCATGTGATGACACTCTCCCACTATGCCCTTATCTCTCTTGTTCTTGTTGCCTCTGGAGTTGTTTATTATCGTTGTTGTTCATTGGTGTGGATGAAAGGTGCCCTTGGATATTTATTGTTGGTTGATTTTCAATCTCATTTGGAGAGCTTTGGATTCTATTGTTGTCAGCACCTCTTATGGTTATTTAGTGTTGATCTATAATATTGGTAATTGATTCTTGTTGGACATTTCATTACTCTTGTTGTGGTTATGTGTTGGCAATGTTATGGGTTATTGTCTTGTGATTTGTTATCCTTTTTGTGGAGTCTTTTTTACCTTTGGTTCATTTGAATTCTTGGGTGAGGATCTTTCTTGTTTACTCCTAGCACGGGGGTGGTTGGGTGGAACATGCTACGCACCCCATTGGGTCCCCATCCGAAGTTCGAGATGTGCAGAGTTGTACCTGTCGAAGTGACTTCTAATTTATGTCAGAGTTTGATCCAACTTGTAGTTTTGTATTCCTTCAATATCAATTTTATCTTTTGCATGATTTTATACTCTACCCATAGATGTTGGGAAACAACATTGTATTGATGTTAACCTTGAGCAATGTATCTTTGTATTGTTAATGTATGATCCATGTTCGGGTCATTTGATTAGGTGTATGTCTATCTCTCATGTAATGTAAGATGTTGTTATGAAAGTGATGCAACTATGTAACCCCAAGGAACTTTGTTATATGTTGTACTTATATTGTTACATTTCATGTGATGTATGTTGTTGCATATTATTTCTTTTAAAAAAAAAAATTGTGCCTTAAATGCTTCGCTGATAGTTTCCTTGGGGTTTGCATGGCGGAGGCGTTACACCTTTCTTACGTTTACATTTATGTCTACTTTAGCACCTATATTACATACAATTCTTTCTTATATTCCTATCCTCTTTATTCCACTATTTTTCTCTTATTCTATCATTTTGTTTTCCATTATTTTTTTTCTTTGCCACCCTTCCTACTATATCTTACATCTCTCTCATGTCTCTATTTTTATGTGTTTTGTATCTTCTCTTTGTGGTACCTTTACTTATACCCATATAAGTAAAGGACATGTCTTTGTCCTTTTGGCTTGAAAATTGATGCAATTTCTTTGTGGTAGGTGAATATTGTTCTATTGTCAGATGTATCCTACAAACATCATCCCCCTTCCAAAATAATGCCTTGTCCTCAAAACATCTTGGCTATATCTTGCTAAGTTTAACCAAATTTTGTATTAAAATTGTAAAAGACTACTCTGCATTATAGACGTATATGTTTATAGATTCTTTGAAGCTAAGTTTTATATATATTTTCCATTGGATAATTCCTTGTTGTAGGATCATTATCTAACCATTAATGGTTAGTAAAGTTTGTTTTCCATTTAGTGTCTCTGGTATTTGTATCTATGTTGTAATCTTATTAGCTTTTGTTAATAAGGATGTTAGGTGAGTAAGGTGAAGACTAGCTACTTCTCCTAGTTATTTTATTTGTACTTTGAGTGCTTCATTTTGGTCTTGGACTTGCTAGTACTAAGTATGAATGACCTCAATGAATGTATTTGGCTTCTTCCTAATCTTGGACATTGTATGTTGATGCTAGTTGCATGATTTGATTCTCAAATTGTTCAAGTAGTCCTTTTAGTTCGATTGCATTTAAATGTGTAGATTGTATATTTCTTACTTCTACCTCCAACTTAGTGTGTGCAATGACACACTTCTTTTTTATTTCTTCGATCTACTTCTTTATCTCTTCTATTACCTTTTCTCTTAGTGCATTCTCTTGGTTTTGCATTTTCTATACAATGTCTAATATGATTTGTAGTGCCCCTCCAGTCATTGCTACTTTGTGTTTAGATTGTTTATGCTATTAAACGTATAACATTGTGATAGATCTTGATACCTTATTATTTTATGATCGCTGACTTTGGAGCGATGATGATGTTATACTTTGATGTGATGATACTTTATGTGGTTGCTTATGATTTATGTTATGCTTATGGATTAGTGTAGTTGTTATTTGATAATATTGAGGTACAATCATATGATGAATTATAGATGCTTTTTTCTTGTCAGTCTTGTGTGACTGTATTGGTGAAGGGGATGAGATTGTATCACTCGCATGCGAGTGCCTTGTGATTCCACGATTTCTCTTCACGGTGTGTTTGCTATGTTATCGCCATGTTTGGAAACTCGACATCTTTTGCAGGATTGTAGGTACATGACATGTCTCTCTTGGCTTCTGAAGTCGGCTGGCGTCCATATCCGTGTTTTGTTGATTGAGATATTAGCGAGGTTCCCTTGTCAAACCACAATTCAATCATAGTGTGTTGTCGGTTTGTGTCTTGTTTGTTGCTAAGTCATGTCGTCTTTGATGTTTTGATAATTTATTATCGATGGGAATTATATGTGAAAATTAATGTTAAGTGGTTGTAAATGTTAATTTATGTATTTTAGATTAAAATTGTTATTTAATTTAATTTATTTTATTTTATTTAGTTGGTAAGGTAATTTAATCTATTGATTAAATTTATCTTATTAAATGGATAAACTAATTATTTAAATTAAAGTTGTTGATTAAATAAAATAAATAATTAAAGTTGTTTTGTAAAGTGCATAGATTAAGTGATTTAAATTTATTTGAAAATTAAATTGTGTTTTAAATTATTTAAAAGCAAAAAAAAAATTGAATGCATAAGAGGAAATAATTGTGGTGGTTGAAAGAGATATTTTGGAATTTTGACTAAGTGTTGAAAAATTAATGGGAGGATATTTTTATATTTGGAAAATTTGGCCTATTAAAATGGAAAAAGATTTGGCTCTGTAATTTTACATTTGGTCTGGAAGTGGAGATTTTGAAAGAGGTTCTGAAAGATTGGATTTTGTAGGGAAGCTCAACTTCAAATTTTATTTTTTCAGACTTCAGAAAACAAGTTCTTTATTGCTTTATTGTTTAGAAGTTTTGAAAGAATTGTTGTGAATTTTTTTAAATCTCTGTAGAAAAATTGAGAAATTCTTAGATCTTTTGTAGGGAAAAGAATTTAAAACAATAGGAAATTCAAAATGAAAACAACAAAAGAAATTAGAAAACCTCTGTAAGAATGAATGAAGATCCTCAATTAAAATTCTGGAAAAGAGATTCTCTGTTAAATTCTTTGAAAATTAGAAATCCTTATTTAAAGCCCTTAAATTCCTTGTGAATCTTTAGTAAGAAAGTAGGTATACAGATTAATTGTTACGATATATTTGCAAATATATATAAATATGCATGTATAGATTTGATTTACAGTAAATAAATTTGATTGAATTTTTTAAGAAATTCGTCATATGGTGAAACTGGAAAGTTTTTGATAAAAATAAAATTAAATGTTAAATTTAGGGGTGCTGGGGGAGCTACCCCCACAACCGCCCCCATTATGGGAGGTTTTGGCTGTGGAGGCAGCACCCCCTATAAGGGGGAGGCTGTGTAGCAACCACCCACAACAGGGTAGGGTTTGACCTTGCGTTCCTTGCGTGGGGTGCTATATATATATATATATATATATATATATATATATATATATATATATATATATATATATATATATATATATATATATATATATATATATATATATATATGGATAATGTGCATATGGTTAAATAAATGAATATTTAATTAATAGAGATGCATGTCTATGTCCAAGTAGCTATTTTATAATGAAATGATTTCAATGGGGAAATGAGATTCTTATATTTAAATATTATTGGGAAACTGAAGTAAACCTTTAGATTTAAATTTATTATTGCTTGTCAAATGCTCAAGTAGTTATTTAATAAGGGAATGATTTTAAGGGAAATGGTTATTTGTTTTAAATGAAATAAATTTTTTAAGGAAGCGATTCTTAGTTATATTTTTTATTGGTTGCAAACAAATTTTATGCTAAGATTAGTTATTCTCATGTAATGTATTGAGAAATTATAGAGTTAAGCAATTAGTTATGATTTGTTCTTATTCTATGAATAAAATTGTCTCGAATTGTAAATAATTGAGCAAAGTATTATTGTTTAAATTGGATTTAGGAAATCCAAATATTAGATGTTTTATTTACCTGATTTGCTTTTAAATTGTGTTTCTTCTATTATGTTTGTTGGGAAAAATGGGTTAATTGAGTTAGTAAGTCTTTCAGAAGAGTTTATTCTATGTTGGGTTGTTATATGTGTTGGTTCAACTTGTGATTTCCTTTGGGTAGTGCATGTGGATGTAGTTGTTTGAACACTCAGTTACCACGAACAAGATATGTGATATGGTATGGATACTCAGTTACTACGAACGGATCGTGGGACCTTATGTTTTAAGGTTGTTATTTGTTATCAGTTTTGTGCATCTTGTCTACCCATGGTATTGTGGATTTGAACCGTGTATTTCCAGTAGGAGAGTGACTCTTTGTGGGGGTCTGGAACACAAAGGGGCGCTAGGGTAACTCACTTAGGGTTTAATCAAGTGATAACTTAAAAAGAATTAATGAAAAAATTTTAGACTAATTAAGATAATGAATGCCTCTCTCATGACATGCACTTATTAAGGCTTGAGATGAGATAAGAAGCATAGTTTGTATAGGGGTCCAACAACCGATAGAGGCAAGTCAGGGTAACCCAAGATGGGGGTTCGGTAGCCTAGGAAGGTTGAGCCAGGGTAGCTCATAGAAAATTGTGTGACACTCTTCCTATGACAACCGTCTATTAGTTTGTTGTATTGTGTAGTTGACCATTGTATTTGGAAGCATTGTAACCATTTTGTTAGTATTGTACTTGTTTAGTTTAGTATTGTTTTTGCTTGTGCCTAGAGGTTGCAAGTTTTGCCTAGGAAGCTCTTTTACTATCTCCTAGCACAGGGGTTGGTCCTTCGGGTACCACTTGGTTGGGTGGAACATGCACCTTACATTGTTGGGTCCCCAATTCTTGTTTGTGATGGTGGGTACTTCATGATTGGAGAGCTCGTGTGTACCAGTGGATTTGTAATTCTTTCATGTTATCTCTTGTATCTATTAGATACCTCATAATTGTATTACTCCTCAATTGTATTCGAGGAGAATCTTTGTAATTTGTAATTGTAACACTTTTGTATAAACCATCTCATTTGGAAATGAGAGTTGTAATTGTAATATTAAATAAGTGCAATGTGTGAATGAATCATTATTGTACTTTATATCTTAAGTGATGTATTTTAATGTTATCAGATGTATGATCTTTTATTCATGAGTAATAAATATAAGTTATGTTTAGTAACTTTTGTTAGTAATGGGTATTGTAAGTAAACATCTTCACGTCCCTTAGAGAATGTGTCATGCCCATAATTTTTGCTAGAAAAACCCAACATTTTTTTTTTGTAACACATTAGTTAAGGTAATTATTACATTGGCTAAGTGTCATGTCCACATTTAGCATTGATTCTAAACACAATGTCACCACCTTCATGTCAATCATACTTACTTGAAAATTTAAGCATTTATAGCTTTTTGGGACAATTTGTGCTTCTAATGAAGAAGGGTTAATTTGCTACCAATTTAACCTCTTAAATTGAATAATAATGTCATTACTATATCCTTTTTTAACATTTTTACCATAGTTTACATTATGCTTAATAATATTAAGGTGAACTCTCCAATTGTTATAATAATATTATTTCTTTTATTTAGCCAACATAATAATATTATCTCCATTTAACATTGATCACATTATCCTTATTTAATCATAATAGCAATACTATTTACTCATTCGCTACAATATTAATTTTATTTCTATTTAACGAAACCAACAATAATGTTATTGATTTATAAAATAATACTACTAAAATAATGTTTTCATTAATTCTACCCTAATAGAATATTACCCCTTTAATAATTTACTAATACTATTACTAAGGATAAGGATAAACTCTATTGGATGTTATATTTTCAATATACACTATTACTATTATACTAAATACTATAGTTAAAGAAGATTAAACTTGGGTAAATCTTTTTACTTCTTGTTTTAACTCACAAGGCTAAAATTTAAAAGTAAAATAAGATTGAACTCGTGTAAATCTTTTTACTTCTTGTTTTAACTCACAAGGCTAAAATTTGAAAGGATAAAATGAATGTTTTTTCTCTTTTTTTTTACTATCTTTATTTTATTTTACTATACACATTTGAGTGTAAGCCATAAAACTAAAACCACTTACACAACAAATAATTAACATATATTTTTAAGTTATTTCAGCATTATTCAAATTGTGAGGAAGGGAGGTCAAGTATTTCTTTGTTTAGGTTTGCACAATTCTATTTATTGGTTTAGCTTTTACATTTGTTTTCTAAAATGACTTACACAGATATGTGCTACTCATAGTTTCTCAGATTGTGAAGAATAACAAATCAAGTTCATTGCTAAACTTTTAAAAATACACTTTACCACAACAAAATATATTATATCATAAACGCAACTGGAATAATCATTTCATTACCCCATTATATTTACCTCTCTCCCTCTTATATGCATCTTTCCATCATGAAAATTAAAGCAAAACACATTTCCATACTACTGCAAAGATACATAATATAACCCTTCAACCGTATAAGAAATTTACAGTAATTTCTTAATGGGCCTTGAAGAAGGAATTTTGCTGCAACTCACAAGGTGTACATGTTGCTTTTATGACAACTAAATAAAAGACTTTTGACATAATATTATTATTACTTTTCCCTGGCTAATTCATTCACTTTCCATCATAATTTTCTTACCGAGATTCATAAAAAGAAATAACGTGCACAAAACTACTATTATAATTTAGATATATGGAAGATTATATTAAAAGGAGATTATATGTTAAGTGCAACAATGAGCCCCTATTTAAACAACAATCCTCTTTTATTTTTAAAGGTGTCACACCTAACTACAAACCTATTCATACAATTACTGTACTGCTTTGAATTACTGCATACTCAACCTCCTTTGAGATGCTAGATAGTTTATTGAACCTTTGGGTTAAAATGGGGACTATGGATTAAGGTGTGGAAAGCGGATGTCAGGCGTGTGAACTGGATCACAGATTGCTTGTGCCATATAAGTATAAGCAGCTTCTTACAGATTTGGCACTATGCATTGATTTCACAATAAGGACAAATGGATTTGTTGAAAAGACTTTAGAAACTACAATGCAATGCAAATGGCAGATTATAATTATTTTAAACACAATGCAATTGGTTGTTGTAGAAGTCATGTCTCTATACTCTGATAGTGAGGTGAGGCTGCAGTTATATATAATCTAACTACCCACTGGTAGACTCGACGTGCTTACATAAGTAGGGCTCGCATTTAAAACAACATGGCCACCATCTGAATAAAACTATCAAAGCCATACTTGAAAGAGGTCGATACCATTGTCAAATTGATTTTCAACCATTATTGATGGCACTTGACTCACATCGAAAACTCCCTCACCTACGCCTAACAAACACACTAGCTTGTATTTAATTTCCTCGTGGGAAGTTTGCAATTGTCATGTCTTGAGCTCAGAGTGGATTAGCTTTGACAACTCGATTAGGTGACATTATTGTCAGTCTACGTGATCTCCCTCCCTCCTTTTTTATTTTTATTTTTTTCTTTTGGCGCCCGGATCACACCTTCTTGCAGAATAAATTTGAACCTTGACTAGACTACATAACCTGCTCCCAAGCTTGCATTTTTATTTATTTATTCCTTCTATCAACACGACTTAACAATATAATACTCTTTAAGGTAAAAAATTTCACCACTAGAGTTTCAACTGCCCACTCCTAAGGCCAACCAATGATGTCAACTCAGCCTTTACTTTAGGGTATCTGTTTTATTATCAAACTGTTACAAGAAAGATTTAACAAAAAATCTCATTTTCGATTCTTTATGAAGTCTTTTTCTTTTTTATCTTGCCAAGGTGAATGTTAATGTTTTTGAATGCTTGGTGACAGAGTTCTTGGCTATTCTAATCCTTGCCAAGTTAGATTCCTATTGTGTTTCTCTATATTCTGCTACTTCTAGTTGATTGCTTGAGGGACGTTAAACCTATTACATTATGTGGTGGTTGGCGCTCTTGCATTGGAGACGATTACTAGATATGCAGTCTTATAGATATTATTTCATTTCCTTATTTTGTATTGTTAATGTAGGATACATAGGTGCACAAGGTCGAATTAGTCTTGATACGCATTAAGCCATTCATTTTGTTGTTCTTTTCTTTTTTTCAAGGATCATGAGGGGCTTGCTTTAGATTAAAAAAATATTGTTTACAAGGCTACCATTATAGTCAACTTCACCCATCATAATTTTCCAGATCCCGTATCACATACAACATGTTCTTGTTTGTTTGTTTGTTTGTTTTAATTTTCCTAGCCATACACATGAATTCAGATTTAGGAACAATTGAAAATAAGTCTACTTTATCTTCTTCTTTTTTCTTTTCTTACCCCTGTAAAACAACAAATCTCTAAATAAAAAGAATACACTAAACACTATTTCAGCGAATAAAAAGGAACTATGTGCATGCATACCCGATTGATTTATAACCATAGCCATTCTACTTTATTGTTCTAATAATGAGCTAAGATAATGGCTTTTCTGGTGTCTGTTTCGGAGTAGAAATATGTTAGTTGCATCACTGTTACAACATAAGCATGATTGAACTCATGTCCACTTGTTTCTAGGAAAACTGCAAAAATCATTCAAGACCTATTTATTTCGGCAGTAACTATAAACAGAGTTTCCTTCAAACTTGATTCTCCAGATAGAAGCTAACTACCCTTATAGGAATATTTCACAAAGTTTATTTTAGTTGTTCTTTGGTCTAGTAGTATAAAGGGTTAGGGCCTAAATGCATAGTCTTCCTTTTCAGGTTACAAGATAGGTCCATAGAGGATTTTCCCTTCCCCCATAACAAGATATAGTTTCCTTGTGTAAATTTCTCATTATTCACTTGATATTCAAGAATGAGATGACTATCATGCAAATCAAAATAAACTCTGCTCTTTCCATTCCCTTCCTCCATAACACAGTAAACAAATTTAAAGAAATACAACAAATTCCATACACAACTAGTTAAGGCTTTCTCTTTCTCCAATTTCTTTCACGTTACAACATTCACTTGCTTACATATTACAACTAATTTTAAGAGATATAATGAATGACATACAACTGATTTAGTCTTGCTCTCCACCCTACCATAATGGCATCATGGAGCTTCATAGGCTCTAGCCATACCCCCGAGCAAGAAATATTTCAACTCCAAGATGATGAATGGAGTCTTATCAAATTTTTACAAAGGAATATGAATAATCTAACATCAAATTTCATGTATCAATTTTTTCTACCTTCCGATTCAACCATGATCCATGCAACAAGCCATTTTCTTATAGCAGATAAACAAAAGAGGAAATGGAAGTAAAGGATAACTTATCTCTTTTTTTTTTGGTGAGGAAATCAACTCTTTTCTCCTTCCCTTCTCTCAAAGACAAGCTATCTTGATGTGCTATTTTTCAAAAGAACTCCTCACATCTTCTCATTCTTCCTACTATCTTCACTAAAGTTCTCCAAAAGGAGAAGTGGGCAACGCCCAAATCTTCCATCTCCTTGAGATATATAGGGATCCTCCAAACCTACACTCTTTCCTGTAAGTGCTCACACATGTGTGAGTCTTGTGCCAATTCCAAGAACTTTTGGGGAGTAGAAGGTTGAGAGTGACAATTCACTCTTCCCAAGCCCCAACACTTTCTGAATTTGTCACATTCATGAATGTGGACTTTTGAGGGGTCTTTTCACACTTCAAGGACAAGTTCACATGTGTCAAAAAGGTTCCAAACCCATAGGTATAGGTCCTAGGGGTCTATTCTTATTCAAAAACCAAGGAAATTGATTCAGTAATCCCTTTTTAAACCCACACAAAAATCCATACGAATTTTGATCTTAACCAAGGGTTCCAACCCCAACCAAAACTCACATCACATGTCCTACAATTGGATTCTACTCAAACATAATTACCCAACCAATAATAAAACCTCAAACCCTTCTAAGTCAAATAGGGCTACACTTAGAACTTACCAAAGATGTATTTGATTTGATTCCAACATTTATCTATCCTCCTATTTGCATATTCGATTCTTGACCTTTAATGTTAATCCCACATCGAATCACTTAATTTCCTGCACAACATAATTAAGCACGGTTAGACATAATAATAAGCCACATTAATTTTAAATCAAATCTTCGTAACTTTATTCATGAATCATTTACATAGCTAATTACTCTTCCAATGTAATACGACACAACAATTATCTTATTTCAAATTCATTTTATAATTTCGAATATCATACAATAATTCACATGCACATACATCTTCATTAAGTAAAATAACAATGATATAACATAAAGTAAAAATAAACTATAAGGTTACTGTTAGACAATCACCTTCATATCACTCACAAAATATCTAACCATCTATTTAGGAGAAATATATAACAATTTAAAGTTGTATTAGTCACATGCAAAGAGAGGTCTTACAGAATGTATGTGTTAGTGTAGTTTACTTGTTTAATTACACTTCAAAAAAAAAAAAAATTGTTCGCTTCCATTATGTGTGTGACATTCTCTAGGGTTTCGTGGTGGGCGTTACATGATTTTTTTGAGTTGTCCCAAGGCGGTTGAAGTTTTCTAATTAGCTATGGTGATGATGTTTGTAGTGAATAAACACCTATTCTATTATGCCAACTATATTGACCTATTGCTTTAATAAATCTTGTCATGCAATCGATTGTGAAACTTGCACTAAGTTTGTGATTGGAAGTTGTAGACTTGGGGAAGGTAGGAGTGATTACAATTGCTTTTGTTCAACTAGAAATTGTTTTATTTGCTTCCTCATTTTTTGAGATAGAGATGGTGGGGTTAGCTATTCTTTTCAAAAACTTAATTTTATTTTGCTGCATATTCCTTTTGTTGTTTACCCTCCAATTCATTCCACGGTTTTCTTGGTAACTTATCCTTCTCCTTTTGTAGCTTTTCTATTTGTTTCTTATCATTTTTTTCTTTCTTCAATTTTTCTAACTTTTCCATTGGTAATTTATGTTCTTCTCCTTTCTCTATGAAAGCATTATAGGCCTTTTGGGTTGCTTTTATAGTATCATATTTTACTTTTTGTGTGGTCTTCTTTTCCTAGGAGAGGAGTGTGTCTATCCTATGTTGGCCATGGTCTTGCCACTATTGTGTCTAAAACTTGATTTCTTATATCTTCTTCAATTTTGATTGTCTTTGTTTTCTATTTTAGGATTGTTGCTAGTTCCTCTATTTTTAAAAATTATCTACACAAATGTTTGCAATGAAGTTAGGATGAAATCTATCATTACCTTCATAATTATAGCTTTGCTTTCTTTTTTACATGTAGTGGTGAGTAGGATGTGAGATGTGAAAAAAATTTGAATATTAATTTTGCATCCAATAATTCTTCTTTTCCTTTTGATTTCTTATTTTGTTTATCCTTGTTTTGTTTCTCTACTCCCTATATTTTCTCTTGTTGTGTGTCTTGTTTCTCTATTATTGTGGTTGTTTTTTTGTGGAGACTCCTTTGATACTTTAGAGGTGTTTCCTTTATACTTGCCACATCTTTTCTTATTTCTATATCAACTTGTATAGGTTATATTGTCTCTATTGTTGTTGCAATGCATTTTTTTGTCCTATTGCTTCTTCCTAAGGTGGGATGTCATACTTTTCTTCTTTTCACTGCTCATCTATAATGTAACTTTTGTAGCTTCCCCCTTTGGTGATTTAGTTTCCTTTATTTGTGTTTGTGAAGATGAGATTTGCATTTCTTTCCATGTGGTGATTATTTTTCCAATTCTTTTTTCCCTAACAATTTTTGTATTTACAAATATCTTATTTCAAACCCTTGAGATTTTGTTTTTAGGCACTTAGAGCATTGCACTTGTGATGTTATTACTAGTGGGGGTGGTGAATCTAAAATTTTAGTCACTTCTGGTGGGACTGAATCCTTTGATACTCCCCATTTCTTATGCAATTTTTTTTGTTCTTCTCTAGGTGTTCTTGTTGTGTCCTACACCCATGTCCCATCTCTTTTTTTTCTCGTGTGTTTCCTTTGTGTCTTCCTACTTGTGTGCTCTTTTTCTTTTTGGTTTTTCCTTTTCTTGATTGTTTCCTTGTTTTTTTTAATAGTATGTTGTGTTTTGTTGAACTTTATGACTTGGTCATTTGCACATGCCTTTTGGGGTATCCTTAAAATTTTGATGTCCCTTTGTTGGACTTTCGAAGTTCGTTGTCCCAATATGATTGTCAGATCATTTCAAAAACCTTGATACCTATTCCATGATGTCACCTTGACTTGCTTCCCTAGCTTGGCATTAATGGGAACTTGCTCGCTTATGTTTCTTTCCCTTTTTAGTTATTGTTTTCTTTTCTTTTCATGCCTTTTTTTCTTTTGTTATTTTCTCCCATGCCCCAATGATTTCAAAATCCTCATTTATGACTATTTGCAATTTGGGGCCAAGGAATTTGCTGGTGCTTGGTGAGAAAATTATAGAGCATTTTTTCATTTGTACACATGCAAAACCATGAGTTCATGGGTGATCTTGTCAAGTTATTGTTTCATGTACTATGCCCCTTATTTTTACTAGGTAGGGTTTTCCACTTGTTGGTTTGGTTTTGCTTCTTTGTATTTTTATTTGTGTTTGCTTGATTGTATTGGTGTTTTTCTATTGTTTTATAGTCTTGTTTGCATGCATTTGTTTATGTTCATTTTGGTTTTGTTTCCTTTGTTTCTTTTCTCTAGGTGTGGACCATTCATTGTTGACCTTGTGTTTTTAGTTTGTTTCCCTTCAACAAATTTGTCTGTTAGAGTTGAGGACTATTTTTTCCTAATGACTTCATGATTATGTAATCAAGTTGTCAAGCTTTTAGAGTTTGTCACTTTGGTATGCTTTCATCTACAACCTCAAAGCTTGATGCTAGTATCCTTATAAGATATAGTTTAGCTCATCTTGTTCTCATACTTAGAAAAACTTACATATTTTTAGGGTTTTGAGGTGTCGAGGTTCTTCTATCCAAGGTATTTGGTTATTGTCTCTCTTGAAGCCCAATCTTGACAATTGTCCAATGTAATATCTTTTCAAGATTGAGGTTTTAGAGTTTCCTTAATTGGGTATCTTGTTAATGTCCTTTCCAAAGGCTTACCTCGATGTTTCTAAAGTTAAGCCCCCTTTTAGAGTTGCAGTTTTAGTGATCCTTTATTCCAATAAGTTAGAGGTTGTTCCAAAGTTTGACCTTGACCTACTTAAGTATAATATATTTTCAGAGTCAAAGTTTTGGATCTCATATTTGAGTATCCAATTAGCCACTACTTGAAAGTCCAATCTTGATGTGTTTTAAAGGTTAATAAGTGTATATTTAATGGTCTACCCCCCATATTTAATCAATGGAACATTTAATTCCATGACAATGTTAAAATAATAAATATTTTTTTATATTTCTGTCAAAGTCCTTGAATAACCAATTCATTCTCTATCTCAACACAATGACACAAATATAAATGTCCCTTCATTATCTTCTTCTACAATAATTGCATAAACATGTCCTACATTGAATTGTGCATTCAATAATATTAATTCAAAAGTAATATAAAAAAATCCATTAAAATAAAATATTAATTTGATTAAATAATGCATCTATAATACTTGATTGAACTAGGTTCAAAATATGGTCATAGTCCACTAATGGATCCATTTTGTGGGTTTTAATGATGCTAAAAGTCAATACGTCTTGAGTGGGCTTAAATTCTTAACACATCATTCATCAACCTATTATTTTGATTTACACATCCCATGTACAATATATACATGAAAAACAAAATCATGCCACCTACTTTGTATGAATAGTCTATGAACCTATATTTGAATTTTTAATAGAGTTTAACTCTCTCGATCCTATCAATGTACAACAATCTTCATATTTTTGAATGTTAGCTTCATGTACCAACCAAAAAAGTCTATGAGCTATAGAATTACTTTCATTACCTATACCAATTGTAGAGTTATACCATTAAAAAATGAATGTTACAACTATTGTTGTACATTTTTATTTTCCTACTAGGTTAATTTATTTTCCCTTAAGTAGTTATATATTTTCCCTACACTTATATTAAGCTTTCTTAGGATAACAAAATGAGCTTATCATTTAATAAATAAGAGATATGTAGGAGTTTATGGTGAACTCAACACCCTAACATCACCTGCAAGACAAGAAACAACTTCCACAAGGGAGAAATGACATAAATATCATGCTTTGATCATGGATGCCAAATTGAATATATCAATCCAGTGTTGCCCGAAGTTTCTAGGATGGGGATGACAGGGGATGGTGAGACGGGTCCCCAAGTACCTGATTTTTCAAGCCAATTTTAGGGATGGCTAGCAAATGAAAAAGGGGATGATTATATAAAATATATGGAAAATTTAAAATATATAGGGAAATTTTAAATATTCATATGAAAACATGTATAAAACATGCATATATACATTATAGAACCTTAACATATAACATTTGTGTTCAAAATTCATTGTCAATACTCAATATGCATTCAAAATTTAGAATTCATTGTCAATATGTATGTGATATTAAAAAATAACATACAAGTTATAAACTTATAACAAAATGGCTTATATTGTTTCCCCAAACTACTATTTTGTTATAAATATAGAGGCCATTATTCTCAAATATCACTTATGGAATTTTGCCTTCTTATTTTAGTTATTGAGGTTCATCTACATGTCCAATCTTTTCTGATTATCTTGCTCTCATTCATGTACATTGATTTTTGCAGCCTTTGTAATTTCATTTCAATGATATAGAAATATTATTATATGATATGGTATTATCTAGTAGAGGGTAAAAGGTAGTAGCCTCAAGAGTACTCAATCTAGCACTTTCATTGAAAGAAGGCTAGTGATGTTAGATCTAATAAAAAAAAATGGGAACATTTGGGGTTATTAAATCTATAGGAGATGACCTTCTTAGCTTATGATACGAAAAACTATGAGCTAATAAAGACAATCAAGAAGAAGAGAGATGAAAGTGTTTGCTACAACTGTACATGTTGTAGATTTTTTTTTCTTACATATATAATGCACATACTCTCTGTCTCTCACACACAAAAATAATACACATAGGATGTAGCTGCGCAGTTTGCTATATTTTTGGAAAGAAGAGTAGGTTATGGATGGAGGAGGCCCAAGAAGCAGAGAAATCATTATACAAATTTTAGGTGTCTTCCTCCCTTTGAATCATGCTCTTCTTGTAGTAGCCACAACAAGTGCAGATACGTCTAGTGTAGCCTATATATGCATATAGTAAATAAGTGTACATTACTTAAGAGTTTGAGTTTTTTAATGTAAAATATTGTAAATTCATATAAGATCTTCTCTTGCATTTTGAATGATTTGGAGAATCAGAAAGGGTTTGCAAAGATTTAATAACCTTTTCATATTACATATATGTTTTGTGAGATTTGGGTGATTGCAACATTTCTGGTATTTTTGACTATTCCAACACATCTAGGAGGCTCAAAAAAGTCAATATTGTCTTTCGTTTCATCTAATTTGGAGAATGTTTAACATAGTTACAAACAGGGGTTTGAATCTCAGATTTGGTGAGCAAGTTTTTGCAGGAGCATTTTCAGCCAAAAAAGACTTTGCATTACATTCAAGAGGCTAAGGAGACAAATTTTGACATAAAATTTTCCAATATTAGATGTAGAGAGCCTCTAAGGATATTTTTTCCCAGGGGAGTTGTATGACCCCCTAACGTCAAATTCATACACTTTTATTTTAAAATCACAAAAAAATTAAATAAGCATTATTAAAGGTGCTAAATGCTTTTTGAATTAAGTGCTTAAGTACTTAATAGCCTTGTACCCAAGGGTCAATCATGGTCTTTAGAGCCGCAATTACTTAGTATAACTGCCAACAATCTACTTAATTACAACCACACAACTTAACCATGATCAAAGACCTCCAAATCACTAATGGTCAATTGCATAAACCCCCAACTCTTCACCAATTCTCCACCCTCCAATCACTTAGTTGCCACTTAGTGGCCACCATTGTCAGTGGCACAACCCAAGGGTTGTGAAATCTCTCCAATAGGCCAAATTGGGTCTTTTTCAAAATTTCATAACGTTTCACCGTGGGTCCATTCTTTTAGAAACAAGATATTGTCAGAAAGCTAGAGACAAGCACTTTCCATCCACAAAGGTACATTGAAAATAGATGTTACCATTTTTTGCAAGATATTTTTCATGTTGAAGTTGTTTGTTGCTAATTTATTCAATAGGTCATAAATTTCACCTCGATGCTCCAATTTTTGAAAATAAATAGGCACTAGAATGGTGGTGAAGATCACTACACAACTATAAGGCTAATTTTTCCAAAGATTGTTTCAAGTTAATTTTACATCAAAATTTATAATTTTGTATATTGTGAGCCTATTGAGCATTGTATCTTGGATTTTTTTTGTAAATGTACTAAACTCTAAAGTGTCAACCTTATAATATTTGGGAAAAGAATATTTTTTGATACTAATGAAAAAGGTGGAGGTGTTTTGGCATTCATGTGTTCACTTTCTTTCCACACTTCCTTTTGTATCTCTTCATCATGACACAAACAACTATTGAAAGAATGAAGAAGGAACCATTTAATGTGTTGTCATTGATGCCAACATTGATTGTTGATAGTTTCTCTAATCCGGTGAAAAAAATGAAGATACCTTAATCCGGTTTTCTGATCCATAATTTATCATGTCATAAGATTGAATCATGAGGTTTTAATATGTTATTCTTGAATACCAATTGCATCTATTTTCAAGGTTTCAATGATTTTGGATGCATAGTTTGAAAGTTACAAGACACAATTGTTCGACATTCAATTTTTGCTTGATATAGTGTAAATGAGTTTGTGTAATTTGGTCTGCATTCCTTCGGTGATTGGATTCAGTCTTTACAATTTTGGGAGATTGCTTACAAATGTTAGTGCACTACATATTCTAGATGGCGAGTGATTATATAATCATATGGGTTGGTGATTGATTAAAGATGGCTTATTGGACATTGTGTCCTGGCAGTGAGCCTATGCAATATCTTATAACCAATTATAATTTATTGTGTGCTAATCCTCATTGTGGTTTTTCCCTCTTGGGTTTTCCATGAAAAAATACTGGTGTTCATGTGTCATGTGATCTTTGTGAATTTTTTATGCTTTCATTCATAGTTTTAGTTAAATATGCTTTGCTAATTGGATGGATTGTGACCAAGTGGTTTAATAGAATACTGATTCACCCACCCTCTCAGTATTCTGGGTGATCAACAACAATAGTTTATATTCTAACTACATACAACTATTTTGAGTAGAAGTCTAAAATAAAATTTCACTTAATAAGTCTTGGTTTACATAGAATAACAATGTGATTAGAAACTAAACCTTCTAAAGATGAAGAAAAGCCTAAGTGGTTTGATATATTTGATGAAATATATGTAGCATTGTGTTTGTCTGTATCTCGTGATTTTATCTTTCATATTGAATCCTTAAACAATCCAAATAAAATATGGAAAAATATAGAATCTCTATTTGGTACTCAAGATTCTATGAGGGGTCATATGTTGGAAAATGAACTAATTAGTTTAAGTCTAGGCAACTTCATTATAGTTAAGGATTTCTTCATCAAAGTGAAATAACTAAGGCTACAAATAAAGCAATGTGGAATTCATAAGAAAAATGAACAACTGATTCTAAGTATTCTCTCTAAGCTAAGTTCTAAATAATTAGGATTTATTTTTACCTTCTATGCTACTATTTAGCCCCTTTTCCTAGAACTTCTCAAATATGTCTGTGTTCAAGGAACTAATTTTGCACTCAATTGAAAATTTCGAATAATAAGATAGCACATTAACAACATTAAGTTTCCATAGTCCATGATAATGAATTGTTAATTTTCTGGATTGAAACTGTGCATTTTTTGAATCAATGTTTCAGATCAAACTCCATGATCCATCATTAGGATAATATGCATGCAACAAGAGAGGAGAATAATAGAATGAGATATCATAATTAGGAGGGAATAAATAGGTGAGGGGGTTGAGAGGACTAGAGGTACCACACTAAAAATTGACCAAAAAAACACTAATAAAATGAAAAACATAATATTCCTTAGTAAAAAGAAAAGGACCAATGAGATAAAAAACAAAGAATAAAAATTAAGCCAATAGATTCTTAAAAATAATTATTAGAAAACTAAGACTCCAAAATTTAAATATACAAATAAATAATAATTAGAAGATTATAAATAATTAGCATATACATTTCATGCATTTTCAAAGTTGTGATTGTGCAAGTGTAAGATAATAATTCATACCTAGAAACCAATAATGGGACTACAGGAATTTTTGCAACCATAATACATTCATTTATTATGAAAATTTTATCTTCTCTAGTATTTTGGCTACCATCTTATAGGTGTGTTTTCTTCCATACACCTTGTCATCTATATGAAGGGATCTACAAGAAGCGCAATAGATAATGCTACTAAAATTTTCCTCTCTAGATCCTCATCCTCACTACTATTATGACCATGATAACTTGTAGCAGTAGTAGTCATCAAAAGTATAACCATGACCCCACCAAAATGGCCACACGTATCAATTTATTGCATGATGTATAAGAGTGAATTTGCATCTCCTATGCAAATCCCCTTTTTTCCTTTACCCACCTTAGAAAACCAAGTTTAGAGGCTTAATTTGACCTAAGCCCACTATTGGCATCCCAGTTGGCACCTATTTTGTGCATTAGTGGAGGCATTTCTGTAGGGGATGCCTGCATGGCATGCATACATCCGTATGGCACACTTACATCCTTGGAAGATTCCTGTGGTTGAACCTGCAGAGGCATTACTTTTCCCATTGGCGGTGAAGTTGTAACGCCTCCTTCGTCCGACCAAACCAAATATGGCCGTTCAACCTTCTTCAAATTTATCTCTTGAACAAGCTTTTCATCTACTACACAACTTTCTAAGCATTCAGTTGCACTCTTCATCACTTCAAGTTTTCATTCTTGCACTCCACAAGCTCACTTTCTAACTCACTTCAGGAATCCAAGCATTCCATTGTATCAAAGCCTCATTGTGTCACTTTGGTAGAGCATGTTTGGTACCACACCATTGTTGCAAAGGCTTGAGTTCCTCTCATTTATCCCCCAAGAAGCTTTGAGTGCTCTTGGTGGAGGTGGTAAGCTTCCCTCTCCTCTCCTCTATCACTTGGTTGAGTAGAAAAATACTGCTTTGTAGTGTTTGTATTCTCTTTATTATACTATTTCTTTATCTCGTTTCCTTGGCTATATGTGGAGGTGGAAACACCTAAACAAGGGTTTGACTGAGGTAGGCCCCTATATATCCACCCAACATTTGCCCCCTTTTTTTTTTGTGTACTTGTGCGTGCTTCTCGGAGAATCAACTGGCGAATGAATTCCTTGGTGAGATCCTCCTCACTTTCTTTACTCTTTCTTACCTACTTTACAATCTTAGAGAGTACTTCATTCATTTATTTGTGTCATTCTGGCCCTTTAATTAGTTAGTTGGGCCGTTAGTCATTTTAGTAAGTTTGACCTTGTCTCTGCTATTGTCTAGCCGTACAGATGCCAATGCACTTTAGAGACACTAGCACATCACACTGTCATCCAAAGACTGTACTTCCATCTTCAGGTAGAGAGCTCCCTAAGGTGCAAAGTTGAACCTAAAAACTGACTCACCTAGCCCCACTTTCAAACTCAAGATTGCAGAGTGATTATAGGACTTTATAGTCCTCATCATTCTCATCTTCATACCCTAAACATTGCACTTAGCTGAGGTAAGTTAGAGCAGTCTCTCGTATCTTGACCCTCTGTGACCTAGGGTCTTGCATGCGGTGGTCCCCCTCTCTTACATTTTTGGTGAACTCAATGTAAATGAACATCTGTTCATCTATTGGTGTTGAGGCTTCCCTTGGGTACTTCATGATTGTTGTGTTCTTGAGTGTTGTGAAAGTTTATGAGCATCACAACCCAATCCACAACTTTTGGGTATATTGTGAGGAGAAGTGTATGACACCTCCCAATGGATAGGATGAAGGTCTTGCTTGGTCTCTCTACATGCCTTTTCTTTGGTCTTGCTGTTAGTTTGGTTGTGTAGGAGTAGCTATCTAGGAATGAGATGGGATTCGCTGATGAAACTGATCACATTCCCACTCCTCCTGTGTCTCCTACGCCATCATCGATGGATGAGCATGAGGCCATTCAGATCCCTGCAAAATATGTGTCCACCCTTGCTAAAGGACTAGGTGACCTAGAAAACCATTTTGAAAGAAATTTAGAGATGGCTAGAGCCACTCGGGTTGTTAGTGAATTAAGACATATGATGGGTAAATATTGAATAGGCATCAAGCTTCTAAGTAGTCTCCTCAGTCTTACTGAAGCATGCGCTCCTTCGAGCAACCCTAGCTTTGCACAAGGAGTCACCTTCGAAGAGCGTGAGGGACAGTTAGGGGTATCAATGCCTCCCACTTTTGTTTACATGGCTGATGTGGTCCCTTCTATCAGTATCCCTTCCGTCCTTGAGAAAATTGAAACTATCAAAGTGAATAAGGTCCCTTTGGGCTTTCAATTTACCCCTTGTGTCACCTCTGGGGGTGGAGGTATTGGCAGACTGAGTGGTGGAGGATTTGGTAGTGGAAGTGGATTTGGTAGCAGAGGTGGTGCTGGTGGAGGTGGCTTTGGTGGAGATCATGGCGGTGGTTTTGGTAGAGGCCCTATTGGTGGCAGTGGCTCTAGTGGAAGTCATACTGGTGGTAGTTCTAGAAGTGGACTTGGCGGTGGCTCTAGAGGAGGTTCCCCTGGCCCTCTATCTTCTAACAACCCTATTATGAACACTCTGCTTCAGAATATGGGTAATATGCGAGCTAGTTAGTGAACCTTTCCCAAGCCTCTACCTAACCTATCTTCCAACCTTTCTTCTGACATAACCCATTTTCGGTTGCCATCTTGAACACTCCTTTCCCTCAAGGAATGGAGATGCCTAAATTTGAGAAGTTCGGTGGCAAGGAAGATCCGCAGACACATGTGTCTGCCTTTAATGCCCTTTGCACTAACTTCTTCCATCATGATGTGTTGATGGCTAAACTATTCCCTTGCTCTCTCAAGGACACAACACTTGAATGGTATTGTTCCTTGCCTAACAATTTTATTTTCTCATTTGACCAATTTGTAAATTAGTTCCTTAGAAAATTCCAAGTGAATATCAAACTAAAGATGACCTTTTTGGATCTTGCCCAATGTAAACAAGGAGATAATGAAAATATTATTGATTCCATAGTGCGTTATCAAGCGCTCCTTTTACAAATCTAGTATCAGCTACCTGATTTTGACATGCAGAAGGTGTTCATAGGCAACTTACAAAGGCCTTGGCAAGAGAAGTTTTCCCTTATGATGTATCCTTCTTTCACACATTTTTGTGCAACTTTACGAGAGTACCAACAACCTGTTGCTCAGTTCGGGGGATCCTCTTTGCATTCTTGTTCTAAGGGGAAGTCCATCGTATCAATCTCTGGGAAAGGTAAAGCCGTTGTGAATGTAGTAGCCGTTGTTGATGAGACTAGCCTCAAGCGTAATCGAAAGTTCACAAAGTTGACATAATCTTATACTTCCATCTTATAAAAGCTATTGAAGGATAAGATCGTAACTTTACTGACCCTTAAGCCTGTTAAAGAACCCTACCCTAATTGGTATGATGGGAGCACTTATTGTTGGTACCATCATGTTAATGGACATGATACCAAACGTTGCATGCGACTACATCATGAGATACAAGACTACATCGAGGAAAATACCATTCGTCTCGATGGTAATAAAAAAACACTAACAAATTAGTGGTGAAGGCTAATAATGAATTGTAGATATACATGGACCAGTTTTCGTTACACTCTGCTAACATGATTATTGATCCCATTGATTCTGTTACCCAACCCAAGGCCTATGTTAATATGGTTATGATAACTTCCACTGTTCCACCCACACTTGGTTCATCGGATGTTACATTTACATCACAGGATTTACCCTTAAACAACAAACCTTCACCTTTCTACATTCCCACTCATGTCAATGGTAGCATTGTGACATGAGTCTTGATTGACCCCATGAGCCATGTGAATGTTATTATTGAAGAAACATTGGTATTAAATTCACCGTAAAAGGAAAACTATGAAGAAATGAAATATACCATTCGTACACATGATTGTATGAGTCTTAAACCTTATGGATCAATCACTTTTTCCATCCTGGTTGGACCTAGGGCTGTCGACACAGTCTTTGATGTTATCCCAAAGCTAGATCTATTCAGAGTGAAGTTGGGCATTCCCTAGTTAGCTTCCATGAATGGGATCACCTCCGTTTTCCACAAATGTTTAAATTTTTCCCACGAGGGTGTTGTGCATGTAGTGCATGACACTGAATATCATCCCTTGGTGTCTCGTGGTGGATATTCATTGGATCACTTCTGACACTCCTCGGTTGGTCCACTTCCTCTGAGAATGAACCTACTTTACAAGAACTATGTGAATTATAAAACTGGGGGCAAAGGGGAGCCAAACTTGACCCTTATTATGATAGAACAATCAATTGCCTCCTCTTCCCAAGAAGAGAAGGAGAAGCCCACGCCAACTCCCTCTCCTTCTCATAAAGGCAAGGAGAAGGTTACATCGACCGCTCCCTCTTCTCCAAAGAAAGAAGAGAAGCCCATAATGGCTTCCTCTCCTTCTCGCAAAGGTAAAGAAAATGCGACTTTTCTCTAGACTGCATCGTCCTCTCCTCTTTCGTGGAAAGTGTATTGGATGAGAAATCCTAGTGGATACCCATTGAGTTTGATGATCTCTCCTTGGCATAGGCCCAAGATCAGGATTGTGAACCTCCCTAATGAATATCTTGGATCGTGGTTTTACTTATATGGCAGAAAGAAAGGTTCTCGTAGAGAATTCAATTTGTGGTCTCCTACTGTTCCTAGTCCTAAGGTAGTGAGCGGAAAGAGGCCCGTTGTTGAAGCTCTCGAGTTGACTCCTCCTGTCGCTCAACTTGTTCCTCCTATTCCCATGTAGGAACTTGTTCCTCTGCTTGAAACGGTCATAGTGGACATTCGTATGGTTGAGCAGGAACCTGCTACCCTTTCGCAAACTCCAACCTCTAACTCCAAGAGCCGTAGAAATTTCCTTGCACATGAACGCAAGTGCTAGCGAAAGGCTCTCCTAGCTGAGCAGTTTGCCTTGCAATAGAAGGAGGAAAGAACAATTGCTGCTTCTTCAGAACCCCTACGTCTTCTTCCTCCCTTCCTTTTGCTTCTCTCTAGTTTGGTCCACTCCCAGCTTCTGTTGCAAGCACAAATGCACCTAACCCTAAATGGGTGTAGGTGTTCACTGCTCCTCCAGTGGAGCCACCTTTGCTGATGTCTATCTCAGATATTCAACCCTTCTCAAAGCCCATGGATATGGTTAATACTTCATTTGTATCCACTGCAGTTCTTTCTTCCTCTTCCTCTGCACCCCTAGGTTCGTCTGTGAGGATCTCATCTCCTCCAACACAGAAAGAGGTGGAGGGTGGTCCTTCTAGTGAAAAATGATGTAAGAGGAGCTCACCACCTTCACAAGGTGGTCCTGTGCTGATTTTTTTTGTCCTTGTGACCGAACCAGTCTCAGCTTCCCTGGAGTTCATCGCTGCTCTTGATTCATTCGGCGAGCTTAGTAGTGAACCTCAGGCACAACCTGTCATGTCCACTGAAGTAAGACATGGCACTCCTATTAGGTGCATGTTTAACTCCATGGATGAGGTTCTGGCCCTATCGATGATCTTTGTGAAATCGCTAACTTTGACTCCATAGGAGCTCAATGGAGAGGACCTTGAGGGCCCCTCTTCCTTGGCCCTTGTTGTAGGAGGGTTGGATGCTCCTCCTCTTAACATTCCACCATTGCAGGCTTATCCTCCTTCCCCTTATGAGGATTTAGATTGGGAAGCAAACAACCTCTTGGCCAATAAATGTTAGGAGGAGGCCCTTTCTTGATCTTGTGTGTGTGTATGTTTTGTGATGTGTTCCCTCGTGCTTTTGTTATGTGTTCCTGGATGACCCTTGTCACCCTCGTTGGTGCTTGGATACATGCATGGTTTTTGTGTCATAAACCTTCTTCTATTTTTATCATCATTCTTCCATGCTTGAGCTTGATTTTTGTTAAATTGGGGACAATGCAAAGTGTTGGGGGCATTTAGGCTCCCCTTCCATGTTAACCCAAATTTTTATTTTTACTTTGTTTTCCATACATTCTTCCTGATTTGGTTGGAGATTGATGATCTTTCACCTTGCATTATGATTACCTATTATTATATGAGCTCGGATAGATCTGACCCTGCTAAACCAGATCCCCCTGTGTCCTTTGTTTATATTTTTCTTTTCTCTTTTGCTTTCCCTTTATCTTTCTCTCTTCTTCGGTTGAGTTGTCCCTTTTATGTGTGACGACACTCTTCTTCAACATTTTGATTTTTAGAAAATGAATTCATTGAAAATGAATCTTTTCTTGAAAGTATTCAAAAAAATTTCATTAGAATCACATTCTCAACTTGGAACCCTAAGAAAACATGTTTCCTTCATCACGGGTTCATAAAGAGAGGACTTGAAGACCTTCCTCTGAAGTGGGAACAACTTTTATTTCCCCTCGTGTGGGGGCATATCCTTCCTTTCAAATTCCTTGATGAAGTGAACATCTTTCAAAAGGATTCCTTGATGAAGTGAACATATTTTGAAAGGATTCCTTAATGACGAATCGATCTAAGATGAACAAATACTTTTGAATTTTGTGTCCCTTGAGTGGACCCCCCTTCTTCCTCATGGAAGGTTCCGAAGGGATGACCCTTCTTTCAAAGTCTCTATTCCGAATGGAATTCTTTCACATCTGGCTTGGGGGCAACCCAACTAGACTCATTCCATTCGCCCTTTTGTGTCTAGCTTGGGGGCAACCTGAATAGACCTTACCTTTCAAATAACACGTCCCTTGAGTGGACCCCTCTCCTTTTGAAGGGTTCCCGAGGGAGCCCTTTAAATGTTTTTGACGGTCTATGTGACTGTCCGCTTATTTTCCTACATGACCACTTTTGACATGTTTTATCTACAAGTAGATGTGTTGTCATTTCTTGACTTTGTGGAGTCTACTTTATTGGGCTCCTCCACTCAAGAGATCTTGGGGGATACCTCCCTGCAAGACAAATAACTTGTAGGGTGCTTTCCTTTGAGCTTCTTCCATGCGAGAGATCTTGGAGGTGGTTCCCTTGCAGGACTAAGAGCCTATAGGGTGCTTCTTTTGGTGTTCTCCATGCTTGAGTTCATGGAGAATACCTTCCTTATAGGACTGAGAACCTATAGGACCCTTCTTTGGGTATTCTTCATGCTTGAGTACATGGAGAATACCTTGCCTATGGGATTGAGAGCCTGTGGGGCGCTTCCTTGGGGATTCCTTCATCTGAGAGATCTTGGGAGTTGCCTCCTTGTAGGTCTGTAGGCTTGTAAGACGCTTTGTTCTTCCAACTTTGTAGTTCCAAGCAGCTATGGAGTCCTTTTCTTTTCCTGCACCTTTAGGTATGTCAGAACGAGTACTACTTCCTCGATGATTCAGGTATACATTTCTAACTTTACTCTCTTCTTGATCTACTTTACCAAGCATTCATCAGTATTCGTGCTCGCTAAAGTGGGAGAAAAATGTATAAGAGTGAATTTGCATCTCCTTTACAAATCCTCTTTTTTCCTTTACCCACCATAGAAAACCAAGTTCAAAGGCTTAATTGGACCTAAGCCCATTGTTGGAATTCCACTTGGCGCCTATTTTGAGCATCAGTGAAGGCATTTTTGTAGGGGATGCCCACACAATGCGTGGAAGTCTGTACGATGCACTTACGTCCTTGGACGATTCCTATGACTAAACTTGTAGAGGCATTACTCTTCCCATTGGTAATGAAGTTGTAATGCCTCCTTCGACCAACCGACTTGAATATGGCTATTTTTCTTCATCCCTTCTTCAAATTCATCTCTGGAACAAGATTTTCATCTTCTAGACAACTTTCTAAGCATTCAGTTTCCCCCTTCATCACTTCAAGCTTTCATTCTTGCACTCCACAAGCTCACTTTCTCACTCACTTCAAGCATCCAGGTATTCCATTGCAGCAAAGTATCACCATGTCACTTTGGTAGAGCACGTTTGGGACCACACTGTTGCAGTAGAGGCTTAATTTCCTCTCATTTCTCCCCCAAGCAGCCTTGAGTGCTCTTGGTGGAGGTGGTAGGATTCCCTCTCCTCTCCTCTATCACTTGGTTGAGTAGCAAAATAATGTTTTTTAGTGTTTGTATTCTCTTTATAATACTGTTTCTTTATCTCATTTCCTTGGCTATCCATCGAGGTGGAAACACCTAAACAAGGGTTTGACTGAGGTAGGCCCCTATATAGCCACCCAAAATTTTACATTTTTTTATGTGTGTAGGTGTGTGTGCTTCTTGGAGAATCAACTAGCGAACAAATTCCTTGGTGAGATCCTCCTCACTTTCTTTACTCTTTCTTATCTACTTTACAATCTTAGAGAGTACTTCATTCATTTATTTATGTCATTCTAGCCCTTTAGTTAGTTAGTTGGGCTGCTAGGAATTTTAGTAGGTATGACCTTGTCTCTGCTATTGTCTAGCCGTACGGATGCCAATGCACTTTTGAGATGCCAGGGCACCGTGTTGCCATCCAAAGATTTCACTTCTGTCTTTGGGCAGAGAGCTCCTTGAGGCTCAAAGTTGAACCTGAAAACTAGCTCGCCTAGCCCCACTTTCAAACTTGATATTGCAGAGTGATTGCAGGAATTTATAGTCCTCATCATTCTCATCCTCATACCCTAATCATTGCACTTAGCTAAGGTAAGTTAGGGTATACTTTCGCATCTTGACCCTCCGTGACCTGGGGTCTTGCATGTGGTGGTCCCCCTCTCTTACACATGACTAGGTTGCTCCTCTTTTCTCACATCTTTCATGTCTTTCAACCCGTTCACTGTCTTTCTTTACATCTTGGCATGAGGTTTAAGGGCACAAATTCATGTAAGGAAAGATATGAAACTTAAATTCAAAACATGCCTAGTTGTTCTTCACTTGGATGAGAACCAACTAGATTGGCCATGCTTCCCTATTGCTCTAAGTTGACCAATTGAAAAAATATTTTTGAGAACTCTACTTAAACTTCACATGTTTCAATTGTCAAACACTTAATAGAAACTTATACAACTCACCCCTATGAAAAAAGATACTAAACGGTTGTATTAATTTTACAAACCAAACCTTAGCTTTGACCATTAAACTAGGAGATATTGAAGAATACATATTTTTTAGATTGCTGAACCTTCGAAAGAGTTCCTAAAATATAAGTTTAAGACCCAATACTTTTATACAAATCTCCCTTCCCTAAACCAATGTGAAATGAATTCTTTAATCCCTTGTCTTGAACCTTTTGAGATTCCCTTTACAATCACAATTTAAATGGTTTAAACAAGATTGCATTTGTAGACTTCTCTAAATCCTCCTTGCCCAAGCTTTTGAGCTTCTCCGAAATTGTTAGTTTTAGCTACTGGATCATTCAATTTAAACCTTTTGGGAATGTGATGTAGAATCTTGTCAAGATCCATGTCTATTAATTTTTTTCCTATGATGGGTGCAACTCTCTTACTTTTGAGAAAGGAAGAGTAGCCCTACAATGCACCTACGATAAAAGCCACAATGCCAAATCCAACATCCATAAATAATTTTGTAAAAGTGCTCACTTGTTTTTGGACCTTTTCTTCTGAGCTCATCTCTAAACCATTTACACTCATGTTGAAAACCATTGGAGAGTTTTTCAAATACAAGCTATTTTTGAGGATCCATGAAAGGATTTTGTGGGTTCATTTGATCTTATAGTTGCAAATGAAAAGCCTATATAAACATTTCCACTAAGTTATTTAGAAAAACTTATGCAATGAACTAAAATAAAATTTTTAGGGGACTTCAAACTATGAGAACCACTAGAAAGATATATTTTGAGTCCTTTTTTATTGTAGTCAATCCACACACCCTAGGGGACTTCAAACTATGAGAATCACTAGAAAGATATATTCTGAGTCCTTTTTTATTGTAGTCAATCCACACACCCTATTCTATCATGTTGTTTATATAATAAACAATAGTATTTTTTAAATCATGAAGCTTTGAAAAACTATGGGAAAGTGTTCCAATAGTCTCTTGTGGACCTGAAAACATTACACCAAAAAAAAAAGGGTAACAAATGAAGATTATCTCCAACAAGGCCAAAATATCCTCTTGTGTCGAATCATGAAATGATGTAAGTGTATCCCCTAGAGAGAAAGAAGGCTATGCCATCATCACCAAATTCATTTTTAGCAGAATACATAGAAAACATAAAGTGAGTGCTGAAATTGGTTACAAACACTCCAATACAAGTTATAAACAATTGTAAAATAATTAATAATTTAATAACAAGGGAGCCCATCACAACTGAGCCAAAAAGATATTCCATCAGTGAGTCAAAATGATTCCATAATTCACTTTGTTAGACTGGTCCAAAAAATGGAATATCTTATAAAATTTATAATAGTGGCGAGTCCTAGTCTAGTAGTTCTTTTTTTGAAGTCCAAAAGCATAAAAAACATCTCTATAGTCCAAAAAATGGAATATTGAATAAAATTTACGATAGTGGCGGGTCCCTCTCTATTAGCTTATTCAAATTATTTTTTCCAAGTTAAAAGAATCAGAAATATATTTACGGTTGAAGGGCTCTTGTGGGACAAAATTGTCATTAATACTAATATCACATCCTTATCATTGGTGTTTTTTGATCTTATTGAAACTCACCAACATAAAATTTGAATGAAATATTCGAAAGCTAAATATATAGTGAAAATCAATTAAATCAAATGTATTTCAAGGTAAATTGTAACAACTATAAGTATATGCTCAACTCTTGAGTGTTCTCCCATAATTCACTTCTAAGATAGGAATATCAGATGCTACTTTTAATAGTGCTTTTGAAGAGTTTGTTCTAGTGCTGAACCTTTTGACTGTATTATCCATGTAATATTTGTTTTAGGGGTACTTGAATAATGGTGCCTTCCAATTATAGTAAAAGGAGTAGATGTTTGAATCACATTCAAGAAAAGGAAGCATCAGATTCCACCAGTCTCTAGTTCTAGGTGTGCTTGCTCTTCAATTTGTCAAACTGCTTCAAATCTCTTTCAACTTTTCTAATGATAAATATTATGTTGCCCCAGGATTATCAAAAATATGTCAACTATTATATATATTTGAAGGTGATGTGATCCAAATTTTAAGTGCTAGAGTAAGCATTTTTGTGTTAATGGGGTGTGTTTTATCACGAGTTGCACAACCTCCTTCCACATCTTTGTGTTTAGATATAGTTGCACTCATCATAATCTCTTCAATATTTCTATTCCAGATTTCTTACGAAGCACGCATGTTGCAGTCGATATTTAACTTATACCATTGCTCACTAGGTATATCTTTAGTTTTATTTTATGTAATTGAAAAAATCCACAATAATAGTGTCAATTATATTACTAGTTCTTATTTTAGGTTTTCTACTCTGGCTTCTGTCACTATTATCTCTTCTTAAATACCTATGCTTTTTTTCCACATGAATTTTCATCCAAATTGTTTATGGAAGTTCAAAGGAGAAAAAAATGTAAGTATTTTAGAAGAGGTAATTTGAGGAATAGTGAAAGAACATAGAGCAATAGAACCCAATTTAAGAACAAGAAATATAATTGACACTATTATTATTTTGTTCTCCAATTGCATCAAATAAAACTGGGGTATACCTAGTCTGCAACGGTGTAAGTGAAATATTGAGTGCAACATGTGTGCTTTGTAAGAAATTTGGAATTAAAATATTGAAGATATTGTTGAAATGCACAAGACAACTGAGAGGGGGGGTGAATTAGTTGTCACCAATCACATTCAAAAATCTCAAACAATTATTAACTCCACATCCACTTTTATTTGTTATTAAGTATGAGCATGAAGTGCAAATAACAAAAAGTAGTATCATGGAATAAAATTTTTTCTATAATTTTCCTTCTCCTCTCTCCTATCTCCACATTTGAACAACCTACACGTATGGTGAATTCTACCCTGGGGTGCCCCAAGGTCCCCCTTTGTCCACTCCTTACCTGAGTTTTCCCTTGTCACATGCGGACTTGTGTCCCTTGGGAGCCACTCTTGGAGGGTCAGATCCTTTGATTGCGGGTCAATCAAAGTCACTCGTGATTCTGGTCTTGTTTAGTGTGGAAGTGCTGATGGTTGAGATTATTCCAGAAACTAAATGTTGGAAGGATGTGTTGACCAATGGTAAAAAAAGCTCACACCCTTCACCTCTTTATGAAGAGGAAGTCAAAGCTTCGAGAACAGATTTTTCTATCTTTGATACAGTTAGTGATAGGATTCTCTCCTCCATGGAGAACATAGTTGTGGGTCATTGTCTCTCTTCCATCCCTCTGTGGATATGGTCTGAAGATGGGCTATTGCTAAATGGAACCTCAAAGGAAGTGTGGAAATATGTGCAATGTTAGGTGGTCTGTTCCTTTTCAAATTCACAGCTTCAAAAGAACTGGTTGTGGTCCTCTCTTCTGGGCCTTGGGTGTATGAAAAACATAGTTTGGCATTATGTTGCTAGAAGTTAGGTTTTGACCCTATTGTTGATCTAGATAAATCGACACCGGTCTGGGTTCGTCTACCTGGGTTGCTCTTGGAATACTAGGACAAATCCATCTTCAAAAGCATTGGGGATTCCTTGGGCCAGTTCATTACTTTAGACTCCATCACCAAATCCAAATCCAGGTTAGTGTTTGCCTGCTTTTGTGTGAATATTGGTGTGAATAAGACACTTCCTAACTCTATGAAGCTGTGCTCTAAGTTTACTACCTGCGTTCAACTAGTTTGCTATGAAAATGTTGTCATTTACTGTCAGAAGTGTGCTAAACTTGGCCACCTTATCTCTAACTATAAATATTCCTTTAATCGGGAGCCTGACCTGGGGGACTCTGCTGCAAATGCTCACCCTCCTTTGGAAAATGACATTCTAAAGGATGGTGACTCTCTAGCCAAGTCTGCCTCACTAGTTTCAGTTGAACCCCCAATATCTGGGGATCCTCTTATTAGGATGGAGATATCTAGTGTGGCCCCGGCTTCGAACCTTGCTATTCCTACTCTAATTGAGAAGGTGGCAGTTGATAAGATTTTAGATGTGGATGCTCTATCCTCTGACCCAACTCTTAGGGGGGTGAGTTATTAGGTGGCTCCCTGTTGGAGGTGGGATCTGCTAGGACTAGTGAGACTATGGGTGAAGAAGGAAAAATTTGGGAGGATGTGGGTACTGGAGTTATATGAGAGAAAATTTTTAGTTATGAGGGATTGAATTAGGAGAAATTTGTAGAAGAGGATAACTGGGTAACCCCAAAGAAAAGAGGGAGAAATAAGGTGGATGTGGCAGGTGAATCCAAACCTAGAAGACCCAGCCATAGACAAGCTAGGTTGAGAGAGACTGTAAATGAGATAGCCATTGGTAAACAAAGGACATTGGAAGTGTCCTCCAAGAAGGGTAAAAAATGAAGGTCAGGTCATGGAATGTGCAAGGGTTGAACAAATCTCATAAGCATCTTTTTCTAAAGAACTATGCATTAGAATATAATATTGATGCATTACTTTTACAAGAAACATATATGAAGAAAGCTAATTTGGACAATATTGATAAGTATTTATGGTCGGGTACCACTTACTCCTATAGTGATGATGAAGGGGTGTTGGGTGGTCTTGTTGTGCTATGGAACCCCTCTAGGTTTAATGGCTTTGAACTATTCTACTGTCAGAGTAGTGTGGGAGTTTCCTTTTCTTACTTGGGTGGCTCTTGGTCACTTATCAATGTCTATGCTCCCAACTTGAGAAATGCTAGGAATTCCTTGTGGCAATATCTTTCAATTTGGGTTAAAAATAATAGCGTATCTCATTGGCTGGTGGTTGGGGACTTGAACTCCCCTTTATATCCTTTAGAGAAAAGTGGTGGTTTGGTGGATTAGTTTGATAACATGGCTGATCTAGAAAACTTTCTAAGTTCTACTGACCTAATTGACATTGACTTATTGGACCAAGCTTTTACTTGGACCAACAAGCGTCTTGGGGAGGACTTAATTCAAGTCAAATTAGATAGATTCCTTTGCTCCAGTAACTGGACCAGCCTACTTAGTGCCAATCTTTGGGATCTGCCTAGGATAGTGTCAGATCACAATCCTCTATTGTTGATCTTGAATGACCATTATGCTGTTGGACCATTCCTTTTTTGGTTTGAGATAATGTGGAATTCCCATCCCAACTTCAAGAAAAAAATTGTTGAATGGTGGATTATTCCTGTTCATGGTTCCCCCATGTTTAGGATATTTTTAAAACTCAAACATATCAAATGTATGGTGAAAGTTTGGAAAAAAAGAGTTTTTGGGGATGTTTTCCAAAAAAAAAAAAGAGTTGTTGGGGATAAATTGAAAATTATCCAAAAGAACATGGAGGGGGATGTCAGTCTACCTATTTGCAACCAGGAAAAAGAGAGCCAAAGGGAGTGGGAGAAAATTCTAAGGAAAGAGGAAATTTTCTGGAAATAGAAATCTAGGGTCCAATGGCTGAAAGAAGGTGACAACAATACCTCTTTTTTTATCTTTCTTCCATTAAACATAAGAAAATGAATCAGATAACTAAATTACATAATGAGCAGGGGGATGTGATCAATACACCCACCCAGATCGGTCTCTTGGCTATGGACTATTTTTAGAAGGCTTATTTGGCCCCTATTGAGGCTCCTAATCTAGCTCTGGACAATCTACTATTGGACCCTCTCTCGACCATCATTTCCTAGAACATTTGATAACCTTGGGATCCTCATGTTGGCTAATTTTAGTATGGGGTCTTACAAAGCACCAAGGCCTGATGGTTCTCCACCGGCCTTCTTTCAAATCTTTTGGGAGATTTTTTGTGGGGACCTCATCTTAGTTGCTCGTGATTTTCTCAAATCTGGTAAGATTATCAAATGACTAAACCACACCTTTATAGCCTTAATTCCCAAGATTGTTGATCCCCAGTCTATGACTTATTTTAGACCCATCAGCCTTTGCAATACCTTTTATAAAATACACTCTAAAATTATTTTGAATTGCATTCAAACCTCTCCTTGACAAATTAATCAGCCCCACTCAAAAAGGGTTTGTGTTTGGTTGTCATATCCTTGATGCTACCATAACCACTCATGAATTACTTCATTCCATGGATAGATGCAAAAATGCTAGTATGACCCTTAAATTAGATATTTCAAAAGGTTATGATAAGATGTTTTGAGACTTTACCCCTAAAGTCTTAGCTAAGTTTGGGTTTGACCAATCTATGGTCAAACTCATAATGGAATGCATAACTATGGTAAAGTAGTATGTTTTGGTTAATGAGACTTCTTTTGGGTTCTTTAATCCTGGGAGAGGTATTAGATAGGGTGATCCCCTTTCACCCTATTTGTTTATCATGATTGCAGATGTCTTGAGCAAGAACTTTTCTAATCTAATGTCAGAAGGGTCTATTAAGGGAATCAAGGTTGCCTCTTCTTTAGATCCAACTGTGATCCAAAAATTTGTGGATGATACTTTACTTTTTGGGAAAACCTCTGTGATTGAAGCTAGGAAATGGAAAAATTGTCTCAAAAGCTACATTGCTTGTTTAGGGCAGTGTATTAACTATAATTAAAGTATGATTTACTTCTTCAACAACACTCCTAACTTGCAAGCTTGGGTGACTGCTGTCTTGGGATGTATGAATGGTTCTCTTCCTTTGGTTTATCTTGTTTTACCCCTTACTGTCAAGGAAGTCACTCTTGACTTTTGGAATTTGGTCCTTGAAAGGATCCAAAGGAAGTTGGATGGGTCGAAAGGCTCCATCCTTAGCCATGCTGGTAAACTATATCTCCTATTTTCTACTCTTCAAGGTATCCCTATCTACTTCCTCTCCATATTCAAGATCCCTAGATATATTGCCGAGAAATTTGAGAAAATTCAAAGGAATTTCCTCTGGATGGGAACTAAGGAAAGGAAGAAATTTGCTCTGGTTAAATGGGACAAAGTATTTCAAGCTAAAAATTGTGATGGGCTTGGGATAAGGATTGTCTCTAATACCAATAAGGATTTGATGGCCAAAGTGGGCTAGGACCAACTGAGGAATAGAAAGGATTGGTGCAAGATTATGAATGCTAAGTATCTTCAAAATAGACTTCTAATTGACTGTCTTTCAAGGGTTGACCCTTTGGGTTCCTTGGACTAGAGGAGCATTTGTAGTCTGGAGGGTTTACTTAGGACTGGGATGAAATGGAAGATTGGTAATGGTAATAAAATAAGATTCTAGGAGGACCCTTGGTTACTTGATAACTCTGAATTTAGGAATCTTATGAGGCGAGCACAACAACTCTTTGGTGTTTATATTAGTGATTACCTCCTTGGCCCACATGGTGCTAGAAAGTGGAATGTTTTGGCCCTTTGCTACCCTTTATTCCCTAAACTGAGCCTCCTTTCCAAGTACCTGCAAGAGTTTCTCTCCCTTACTATACTTCCATTAACCAACATGGGGGATGAATTCTTCTGGACTCATGACAACCAGGGTGATCTTTCAGTTAAATCAGCTTACAATTTGTTGACAGAATAGGGTGTTGTCCTTGACCTTTGGAAGAGGGTTTGGAATCAACACATGAACATGAAAGTAAACTTATTTTGGTGGACTGCCTGCCATAACAAGATTCTTACTTAGGATAACTTTAGGAAAAGGGGATTCTAGATCCCCAACATATGTTTTTTATGAAAGTGTAATGAAGAATCAGTGGACCACTTGTTGTTACACTGTCCGTTTGATGTTGGTGTGTGGGAGCTAGCTTTAAAGCATTTGGACATTCAATGGAATTTGTGTAAGGATATTAAATCATTTATCTTGAGCTAGATTGGACCTTTCATCCACCCCTTACCTTGTGAAATTTGGAACTAGATTCCCCCCATTATCTACTGGTGCTTATGGAAAGAGAGAAATAATAGAATTTTTAGGAACATTGAGATGAGTTTGAAGGAGGTTTTTGGTATTGGTTCTTGGCTCATTGTGAAAAAAATTTCACTTTTCAAAGGGAAAACCTCAGATAAAGGTTTGACTGAGAGGGAAATTATTATGGCCAAATCTTGGCATCAAAACCTGGATGCCAACTCCTATGATAACTCTAGATCCCTAGCTAGAAGAGACACTATCTGGAAGCCTTCAGACAATGGTTGGTATAAACTTAATTTTGATGGGGTGGCAAAAGGAAACCCAGGCAGAGGTAGCATAGGAAGTGTTATCAGAGATTGCAAGGGAAATTTTGAGGCTCGATATTTTGGGGGATTGGCATCCAATCTTCTATGATTATGGAAGCTAGAGTATTGCTAAAGGGAATCTAATTAGCTATTACTATGGGGATTGAGAACCTTCATATCGAAGGTGATTCTACGCCTATTATTGATGTTGTTAACTTTGGCAGATTACTGGGGTGGAGTACGAAAGACATGTTATTAGACATAAGGCTCTTCATGTCTAAGTTGAATTTGAAGATTGCTACCCACATTTACCGGGAGGGAAATCAAGTGGATGATGCTTTAGCCAACTTTGACACACATTAGAAAATCTCTAAGTGCTGGCGTAATTTGGGGAACCTACCACCAAGTATTCAAGGTTTAATCTCAAAGGAGCAAAACCCTTACTTGATCCATAATAATAACTAATAATGCATTTTTGTGGGCTTTATGGGGGTTCCACATTCTTGTCTTATGGACTGTGGATGGGTGTAAATGCTGAGGTGTCCTAAAAGTGGTAGAATTTGAATAATGGGGCAGAGTTTGTTTTTAAAAAGGCCATCATGAGGAATTATGGTAGGTAATTTGTGATTAAGACCAAGCTGGGCCATACCTTACGTAATCTCCTTTGGGGGATTGCACAAAGCTATTGTTTATCCATAAAGTTTTTTATTATTAATTTTGATGTGAATAATAATTATGAGATAAATCTCCTAATTGGTTCTATATTCTCCACTATTTTATCTCCTCCTCTAAAGATCGAGATCTTAGGTGTTTCTAAATTTGGCCTCGTGACCATCTTGCCTTGGTTTTTGTGTAATAACACCATGGAAGGAAAACCTTCAATTCCCATCATGTCCTGCTTACCTAGCTGCAAGTGTTTGGAGATTTTAATTTATGAGTCTGCCAAGATTTCCTTTAGGGATTTATCCTCAAGCGTGTGACCTGTACATTTCTTTGATTTCCCAAGGCTGCATTGTTTGGCTGAAAATCTTACATGTGCGGGTGACCTTTCACTTAACCAATTTCTCTAACCTTTTTCTCTCTTAGGTTTTCTAGTTATTCTGTGTGTAGAGAGGCATTATAGGTAGTGATAGGGTGCGAAAAAAGCCCAACAGCTGTGGAAAATTTTGCAAGGATCAGTTGGTGTGGCACATATGTGTTGAAGGAGGTTTGGCCCCCCTGATGGAGAGTCTAGTGGGTCACGAACCTAATTTATCTATGTAGTTTGCTAACTCTTGGAAAGATAGAAGAGTGACCATGGGAAGTATTTTCTTTGAAGTGAATGAGGAAGTGATTGTGTAGGTGATGGGGTTGTTGAGTACTGGTAAGAAGTACCCAAAGCATACTAAGGCCCAAGTTAATGAAAGTCTGAATGCTTTCTTTGTGGGGAATGAGAAGTCGGTTCATAACCAGTCGGGGTTTGAGAGAGAGGATCTTCTACAGCCTTGGGACCAAGCTTGCATTTCCCTAATGAAGTACATGACCCTGGAAGGTAGATACAAAACCTACTATTTCTATCACTTTCCTCTTTTAAATCACCTCTGGCATAGAATTCTATTAAGCTTTCATTTTTTCCTTCTTATGGATTTAGATAGCTTTGTGGAAAAATGCATTGAGGTTGTTGGCCTAAACCCTGAGGATACTCCTCCCCTGCTGCCCCACCAAGGCCTAATTATGAGGCTCTACCACTTCCATCTTGTGTTATGCCCACCCAAACCCATTTTCATCATCCGTGTTGAGGAAATTGAACCTCCTGTTGTGGCCAATATATCCCTGACTGAGTCCAAAGGTCCCATCAAGAAAACCCATCTGGTTTTTGGTAAAACTCATAAGCCTAAACCTCCTACTAAGATGCTTAAGGGGAATGTGGGAATTTCCCAAACTAGTTATGTGGCTAGTCTCTATGAGCTCAAGTTGACCCCTACCAAGACTATTAGCAAACCTACCCCAAAGAAGAAAGTTAAGGATGATGTGAAGGGTTTGGTGGAGCCTTTGACAAGGGACAACAGAGGTAAAAATGTTGTGGGTAGGGACTCTAAGGGGGACACGATGGTGACTGGTGGTGATACCATCATCATGAGGTCTGGAAGGTTGGCTAAGAATAACAAGAAAGTGTAGGTTAATGACTTGGATATGGAAGAGGAGCGGTCTAACAACAAATATTGTAGGGATGATGATTTTGGGGAATAGGAGGAGTATGTTGTAGGGCCCCACACCATTCTTGATATTAGCAAAGTGCATAAGGAGAACTCGACATCCCAATCTTTAGACCATCTAGATGTGGAGTGGGTTGATACCATGAAGGCTGTGGATTATGGGGAGGAGCTCCATGTGTTGTAGGAAAGAATGAAAAAGATGGACAAGCTTGACCCAATTCACTGTCAAGCTGGTCTACTGTGTTACCAACACCCTTTCTGCTATGATGAAGGATGAAATAGACAAGAAGAATGGTGAAGAAGGCTAGGAATGGGTTGGGGATGATGTTGTTAATCTCCTTTCTAAGAACTGGGAAAATGCCAGTTAGTCTATTGTTGTTGTGTTGTATGTCTGTCTGTTGTTGGTATGTTGTGTATGTTTTTTGGCTTGGTCTTTAATTTTTTTTGGACATGATCTTTTTTGGACCTAGAGGCTCTTCGTGCAAAGGGCACAACACCATATAAATGTTGCTTGCCATATAAAAATTAGAAATCAATATCAACACAAGGAACACTAGATTTATGTGGAAACCAATAAGGGAAAACCATGGTGAGGATTAACTCACAATATAAGAGGGAGTTGCAAAAATGGAACCACAAGGAGGCTCATACTTCACCAAATGGCTCATATTGCCCAAGATAGGACCACTATCCAACAGGGAGGCTCACTGCCTACAGATACAAAATATAGAAAGAAGAATGTTACACAAAGAATACTATCTCAATGCAACAAAAGATCCACCACAACAACTTTCACACATATGTAGACTTGATCAGAGAAATGCAGACAACATCAACTCATTTATTTTAGGAGTCAAACACATTAAAGTACTACTTCCTCAATTCACTCAAGACACTCTGCTTCTCACACTTGTATTCCAATGCTTAACATCTTTCCTTTATATTTATACTCATCTTCAACCTTAGAATTTTTTTTCAAGGTCAGGGCTAATACTAATTTCATTTTAGAATTCAAATTAGGTTGGAAACTCAACATTCCCATGGTGGAAAAGAATGGGAGTGGACCAAAAAAACACTTAACCAAGACTAAAAGCAATGTCTCAGATCAATCAGATGCTTCCTCAATTAATTCTTAATCCTTCATATGACGTGTAAACACCAGGTTGGCCAAACCTAATGAAAACACAAATGAACTTTGAAGTACGTGCTTCTGTAGCAAGAAGATAACATGCAGACCACATAACACGCTTCATCATACACTGAAACACATCTTGGATGCCTTCAGATTCATCCACAACTAATGCAACAACCTTCATACACATAACACTTTCCATGAGTCCATTTGAACTATACAAACACACACAATAACTCTGAAACTAGTATTCAGAAGCACCAAACCATGAACACCTTTGACAGAAAATAGAGAACACCATTACAAGCCTTGTTCTAGATCCGTAAGAGCTGAAACAAACCAGCGGAGTAGATATATTTCTCCCACTCCATAGACAAATAACTCTACCAAACCAGTTCACAAATTGGTGAACACAACTTCTACTCTTAATCAAACTAGAAGCTATAATCTAAGATATATCACCCAAGGTTTCCCATAAAAAACACTTCAAATCTAAGATATATCACCCAAGGATCAACACAAAAGAAATGTGGAGCACAAACCAGAGCACATTCTAAACACACACACAACTCATCTTCACTATTTATTAATTTTCTCAAAAGCACTTGGTAACTCATCATATCAACACATCTGCAACACCATAAAGATAGCTCCATGTACTCACAACATCTTGACAGTATCTCAACTATACATGCACAACCTACAATCACTTTTTTCCTTTCTCTGCAACAACCTATACTATATTGACATCAATGAAAACATTAATGACAACACCACCAAACTCATTCATACTTGCAACAATACCCCCCTTTGTCATTGATGGAAACACACGACAATCTCTCCCCCTTTGACATCAATGGGAAATAACAAAAGTGTTAATCACTCTCCCTTAGGAGTGCACCCACATCTCATATTGCAACAATGATACTTCCTACTCCCTTTGAGGAGTAGACCCCAGTCATCAGTCTAGAAAAATGAAGAATCTGTAGATCCATTGGACTGATGCACCTTCATGTGTACCTAGTTTGAAGAAGGAGGGGAAATGACCCCCAAATTTTCCTTGAGATACTCAAAAGTATCCTTTAGAAGAGCCTCAGTAAATATATCAACAATTTGATCCTTTGTAGGCACATATTCCAGCCTGACTTCATTCCCCAATACCTATTCTCTCAAGAAATGATATCTGATAGAGATGTGCTTTGTCCTTGAATGCATTGCCAGATTCTTTGAAATGTTTATAACACTTGTATTATCATAGAAGATAGGGATAGGCTCATCACATATAACTCCTATATCTTTCAATGTTTGCTTCATCCATAATACACGTAGCATAAGATGTTGCTACAATGTACTCAACTCCGCAGCGATGTGCTGAAACCTAATCCTTTTTCTTACTTATCCATGAAACCAATCTTCCACCAAGAAAAGAATGCACCACCACTTTTACTCTTTCGGTCATCTACACAACCAACCCATTCTACATTAGTGTAAGCACTCAAAGTGAAATCAGTATCTTTAGAATACCACAAGCCATAATCTAGAGTTCCTTTTAGATATTTGAATATCCTCTTCATAGCTGAACATGTCTTTCTTTGGGTTCTGCTTGAAATATAGCAACCAAACATATTGCATGCATGATATTCAGTCTATTAGCAGTAAGATATAACAGTCCACCAATCATAGATTTCTACATGCTCTGATCAACTTTCAGAGAATCATCATCCTTACTCAATTTGCATCTAGTCACCATAGGGGTACAAACTGATTTGGAGTCATCCATTTAAAGCCTCTTCAACAACTCTTTAACATACTTTGATTGTGAAATGAATAAGCCCTTATCAGTTTGTTTCACTTGAAGTCTAAGAAAGAAATTCAACTCACCAATCATAGACATTTGAAAATATTTTTGCATCTCCTCTAAAAATTTTGTATGCCACATAGCCTCATTTCCTCCAAAGATAATATCATCAACATACAAAACCACTAACAATTTTTTTTTTCCTTCAACCTTGAAATATGGATTACTATCTATAGAGCCTTTGCTAAACCTTTGCTATGTCAAATACCTTTCCAACCTTGCATACCATGCTTTGGGAGCCTGTTTAAGTCCATACAGTGCCTTTTTCAACTTACAAACCATGTCTATGGTTGATTTGATAACTGGAATCCCTCTAGTTGTTCCATGTAAACCTCTTCTTCCAATTCTTCATTCAAGAATATAGACTTAACATCCATATGGTATACTTTGAAATCTTTGTGAGCAAAAAATGCCAAAAACATCTGAATAGCCTCCATTCTTTCCACCGAGGAAAATTTCTCATCAAAGTCTATTCCTTCAACCTATGAATAACATTTGCATACAAGCCTTACTTTTTTTTTTACTACTTCACCATTCTATTTCAGCTTATTCTTGAACACCCACTTTGTACCAATTATGTTCTTGCTTACAGGTCTAGGACCCAATTCCCATGTCTAATTTTTCTCTATCTACTGTAACTCTTCTTTCATTTCTATAACCCAATTTTAATCTTTGCATGCTTCACACACTGTTTTAAATTCTATCTCAGAAAGTAAACATAGATTTACCTCAGGTGCTACCACTTTGCTTCTTGTCTTTACACCTTCACTTTTGTCTCCAATTATCTATTCTTCACGATGATTTTTCTATACATATTTTGGGGTCTTAGGAGCAGGTTCCAGAGCTTCTTCTTCTTCCTTATTCTCTTCTTGTACTTTTCTATAGATAGGTTCATCTAGTTCAACTTCACTTATTTCAACTGATCTGTGCATATCTTCATCAACTTTTACATTTTCACTTTCAACAATCTTTCTCAATCTTTTATTGAATCATCTATAAGCTTTTCTATTAGTTGAGTATCCAAGGAAAATACCTTCATCAAATCTAGCATCAATCTTTCCTAGGTTCTCATCATATATTTTAATGTAACATTTTCTTCCAAACACCTTAAAGTACTTAATAGTAGGAATTTTAATAGTCCACAGTTCATAAGGGGTCTTTGTGTTGTTACCTTTGAGTTGAACTCTATTAAGAATATAGACAACAGTATGAATTGTTTCTCTCCAGTATACATCAACTATATTTTCCTCTTTCATCATAGTCCCCGTAGCTTCTTGAACTATCCGGTTCTTCCTCTCAACAACTCCATTCTATTAAGGAGTTCTAGGAGCAAAAAAATGTCTGTTTATACCATGCTCTTCAAAAAACATATTAAACTCATTGGAGGTGAATTCTCCAGCTCTGTCAAACCTTAAACACTTCATTTTTAGGTTCACTTCATTCTCTACCATAGCATTGAACACTTTGGATCTATCCAAAGCCTGAGCTTTCTCCCTAAGAAAAGTAACCCATGCCATTCTAGAATAATAATCAATCAACGACATAAAATTCCTGTCACCATTAAGATTTCATGTTCTTGTGGGACCACAAAGGTTTGTATGAATCAATTCTAGCATTTCGGCAGTTGATTGTTCTTTTCCTTGCTACATCTTGTTTTTTTCTCAACCAACAACTTCTACAAACTATATTGATAGGCTTTGGGATTTTAGGCAGATCCTTGACAACTTCTCTTGAACTAATCCTGATCATGTTGTCAAAGTTTAAATGTCCCATCCTTCGGTGCCATAGCTAACTTTCATTAACTTGAGACACAAAACACTGACCATCAACACCCTTAAGCTGATAAATATTTCCATATGTTCTTCCTGTAGCTACCATAGTGTTGTATCCTTTTCTAATCTCACAGGTATTATCTTGAAACACAAGCTTAAATCATGTGCTACACATTTGTCCAACACTCAAGAGATTATGCTTTAAGCCCTTAACATAATAGAAATCATCAATACTATTTTTTTCATCAAAACTAATTGTCCTTTTCCAACAATCATTGCACTAGAGTCATCTCCAAACATGACTAATCCTCCATCAAACTTTTCAAGTTTAGTAAACTTACTTTTGTCTCTGGTCATGTGATTTTAGTAGCCACTGTCAATCACCCAATAGTCTTCATCTTCTCTAGCATGAAAGGCAGTAACTAGAGTACCTTTCATCTCTTCCTTCTTGTTTTTTGGACCACATTCTTTTATGCATCTTCAATGGTTAGTAGCACTAATTTGTTTCCAAAGGCTAAAACAAGCATCCATCATTATCACCTTCAAAATCAAATTCATCATAAAAAATTCTAGCATCTTCTCTAACATAGTACAATTTCTTGAACTTTTTATCCTTTTTGTCTTTATTGTCTTTGTTCTTCTTGTGTATGGCTCTATTTGGACATATTGAAGCATAATGACCAATATTTCCATAGCTGAAACATCTAAAAGGTAACATACCTTTGTACTTACCGATACCTTTCTTCAACTTGTAAATTTTTCTTCTAACTCCTTTGAACTATCACCATCTGAATCATCTTTTGTCTTTGTAGGTTTGAAGGATGATTCTATTTTCTCATTTTCTTTTCCAAATTTTCTCATTTCAAATGTATTCAAGGTGCCAAATAGCCATTCTTTAGTGAATTTATTAGGATTATAGACTTCCTCAATAGCTGAGACCTTATCACTATAACTCTCTAGTAGTGTCATTAAAATACTCTCCATTACATTTTCATCTATCAAAGTACAACCTTGATTTTTGACTTCATTTACTACAATATCAACCCTATAAAAATAGCTTGCAATATATTCACCTTCTTCCATTTTCAAGTTCTCATATCTGTGCTTAGTTGTTAGCTTCTTTGACAATTTAAATCATTTCCTTCATAGATATTGTTCAGCTTTTCCCAAACTTCAGGGTAAGTGCAGGACCATGATGGGTATGTGGCTAACGACTTTTTTTTACCCAAAATTGATGAAACAAAAAGGGTTTTTAAAGGAGATTCTTAGGTTTCCACCAATATAAATTATGCTTTACTTTGAATTTAATAAGTAATTATTATTCATTTTCTATTCAAATTATGATTAAAGTCCTGATTGATAGACTGATTGAAAAACATCTATAACTTTCAAACAGTGTCACATTTTTTGAATCCAAAACATGCATCACATTCTATGCTTCACATACTATAGGATTAAAAAAAGAAAAATTGAATTTCATGAAGTTTTGACCAAGTTAAGGTGGTCAGACATACAAGTTTTTTATATTTTTTAAAAGTTGTAATAAAAAATTCATAATTAATTATTTACTTGGAAAAAAATTACAAAAAAAATATGCATCACATCAAGACATGATTCCTCTACTTATACCTAAAATATTATAAAAAAATATTATCATTTTATTATGGTTAGGGTGGTCAGACAGACACATCTTATTTTTTCCCTGAAATTTAAGTACTATTGCATTAAAATTTCAAATTTTCACCAAATATATTTCTTTTTTGTTTAAACGAAGCTACATTCAATTTGATAAAAATTATATTCTTACATATTTTTGAGATATTATAGATAACTTATTCAAATTTTTATGTCAAGTTGGCTAACTCTAATTTTTCTAATATTTTTGCCACTTAAGGGTCTGTTTTTTCCATGATGATCTTGCACATACCCTTCATAAGTAGTGTCCAATGAAATAAATTTTGTCAGATCGGTCTTAGATAAAGAACTATAGATTGAATACTTTACTTTTTCATTTTCTTCATAGGAAAAAATCTCATCTATAGAAGAAGGACCACTTGCTGGCTCAACATATTTTGTCTCAACAACTTTCCAAGTCTTGTAACCAAGAGAGATCAGGTAACATCTCATCTACACTTTCTAGAAACTATAATCAAATCCATCAAACACAAGGATTTTCAATTTGTGAGCCATTTGATCTACCTCAAGCAGTTAAGATCTTCTTTAAGGAATCAAAGCTCTTATACCAATTGTTGAAATGCACAAGACAATTGAGAGGGAGGGTGATTCAATTGTCACCAATCACATTCAAAAATCTCAAACAATTATTAACTCCACATCCACTATAATCTATTATTAAATATGAGCATGAAGTGCAAATAACAAAAATCTATATCAACACAAGAAACACTAGATTTACATGGAAAAAATAATAAGGGAAAAACCATGGAGAGGATTAACTCACAATATAAGAGTAATTACAAAACTGATTACAAGGAGGCTCACTGCTAAAGGACTCACTGCCCAAGATAGGACTCACTATCTAGATAGGACTCACTGTCCAACAGGGAGGATCACCACCTACATATACAAAATGATAGAAAGAAGAATTTTACATAGAGATTACTATCTCAATGCAACAGAAGATCCAACACAACAAATTTCACACATCCACAACCTTGATTAGAGAATTACAGACACCATCTTGAAACTCAATGCTTTTAGGAGTCAAACACATTAAAGTACTACTACCTCAATTCATTTTTTCACACTCTTTCTTCTCACACTTGTGGCTTCCAATGCTTAAAATCTTGCCTTGTATTTATACCATCTTCAACCTTAGAAACCTTCTTCAAGGTTGGCTACACACACTTCATTTTACAAATTCAAATTAGTTCAGCAACTCAACATTTTTGTAGTGGAAGAGAATGAGATCGAACCAAACCAACACTTAACCAAAACCAAAAAAAACATCTTAGATCAATCACATGCTTCCTCAATTGATAATTATCATTTGCATGATGTGTAGACACCAGGTCGGCCAAACCTAATGAAAACACAAATGAACTTTGAAGTACATACTTCTGCAACAAGAAGATAACATGTAAACGAAATAACACACTTCATCATACATTGGAACACACCTTGGATGCCTTCAGATTCATCTGCAGCTAATGCAACAACCTTCATACATAGAACACTTCCCTTTAATCCATTTGTATTGTACAAACATGCAAAGTAACTCTGAAACTAGTCTTCCAGAGCACCAAACCATGAACACCTTTGATAGAACATAGATAACACCATTATAAGCCTTGTTTTAGATCTACAAGACCTGAAGCAAAATAACAGAGGAATACAAAGCATATACATTTCTCCTAGTCCATAGACAAAAAACTCTGCTAGACCAGTTCACGAACTGGTGAACACAACTTTTTCTCTTCATCAAACTAGGAGCTATAATCTAGGATATATCATCCAAGGATGCCCATAAAAAACACTTCAGATCTGCACAAGCATAGGATCAAAGCAGAAGAAATGTGGAACACAAACCAGAGCACATTCTAAACACACACAAATCTATCTTCACTCTTTATTAATTTTCTCAAAAGGATTTGGTAACTCATCATATTAGCACACTTTCAACACCATAAAGATAGCTCTATGTACTCACACCATCTCAAGAGTATCTCAACTGTACATGCACAACCTGTAATCACTTGTTGCCTTTCTCTACAACAACCTATACTGTGTTGAAATCAATGACAACATTAATGACAACACCACCAAACTCATTCATACTTGCAATAGATATTATGATAAGCATGTCCATGTCAGATGATAAAGATGTGGAAAGAGGGCATGTGACTCTTGATAACAAACACATCATTAAAAAACTAACGCTTACTCTCCCACTTAGAATGTGGATCACATCATCATCAAAAATATATAATTGAAATATTTTTGAGAATCCTAGGGTGACATAATATTTGTCATCAAAAATTCAAATGAGATTTTAAGGTGTTTGAAAAATTGAAGAGAAAGAACTCCTAGAACTAGAGACTCTATTGGAGTCCAATGCTTCATTTTCTTGAAGATTCTCCACACATTTGCTCCTATCACTATAATTGGAAGGCACCCATATGCAAATATCCCTCAAGTGAAAATGACCTTGATAATGCAACTAGAAGGTTCACTATTGGAATACAATCTTTCAAAAGTGTTGTTAAAAGTAACATTTCATACCCCCATCTTAGAAGTGAATTAGGGGAGAATATTTAGGAGTTGAGCATGTACTTATAGTTGTGACAATTTACCTTGAAAGATATTTGATTTAATTGATTTTGGCTATGATGTATTTAGCTTTTAGATATTTCATTCAAATTTTATGTTAGTAAGTTCTGATAAGACTACAAGACATTAATGATAAGCTACAAAATAAATATTGATCAACGAATAATAGTTACACTTTACAAGAAATATAGATCATAATATCCAAATGGATGAACCTAAAAAAATATGACTAATGAAAATCACATTAATTATAAGAAAGGCTACAAGGAGGATTATTTAGTCCCTTTTCCAAGAATTGCTCAAATATGTTTGTGTTCAAGGAACTAAGTTTGCACTTAATTGAAAATTCTAAATAATAAGATCTAGCATATACATTTCATGCATTTTCAAAGGTATGATTGTGCAAGTGCAAGATAATAATTCATACCTAGAAACCAATAATGAGAATACAACAAGAATTGTTGCAACCATAATCCATTCATTTATTGTCACAATTTTTAACTCCTCTAGTATTTTGGCTACCATCTTATAGGTGTGTTTGCTTACATACACATTGTCATCTATGTGAAGGGTCCTACAAAAAGTGCAATAGATAATGCTACTACAATTTTCATCTCTTAATCCTCATCCTCGCTACTATTATGATGATAAATTGTAGCAATAGTAGTCACCACAAGTATAACCATGACCCCACCAAAATGGCCACACGTATCATTGCATTGCATGACTAGGTTGATCCTCCTTTCTCACATATTTCATGTCTTTCAATCTCTCTAGTCTCTTTCTTTTCAATTATTTTTATTGGTCCAACCATTCAACATCTTGACATGAGGTTTAAGGGCACAAATTCATGATAGGAAATATATGGAACTTGAATGAACAAAGCATACACAATTATTTTTCACTTGGATGAGAACCAACTAGATTGGTCATGCTTCCCTATTTCTTTAAATTGACCAATTGGAAATATATTTATGAGCACTCTACTTAAGTATTGAACATGTTTCAATGGTAAAACACTTAATAGAAAATTTTACAACCCATACCTACCAAAATTATGCTAAATAGTTGTATTACATTTACAAACCAAACCTTAGCTTTGACCATTGAACTGGGAGATATTTAAGAATAGGTATTTTTAAGATTGTTGAAACTTCAAAATATTTCCTGAAATAGAAGTTTAAGACTCAATACTTTTACACAAATATCCTTACCCTAAACCAAAGTGAAATGAATTCCTTAAATTTCCCTTGTCTTGAACCTTCTGAGATGCCTTAAACAACTGCAATCTAATTTGTTTCAACAAGATTACATTTGTAGACTCCTCTAAATCCTCCTTTCCCAAGCTTTTGAGCTTCTCTAAAATTGTTAGTTCCAGCTATTAGATCATCCAATTTAAACTTTGGGGAATGTGATGTAGAAGCTTGTCAAGATCCATGTCTATTAACTTTTGTCCTATGATGGATGCAACTCTCTTATTTTTGAGAAAGGAAAATTAGCCCTACAATGCACTTGTGATAAAATCCACAATGTGAGATCCAACATCCATAAATAATTTTGTAAAAGTGCTTACTTGTTTTTTACCTTTTTCCTCCAAGCTCATCTCTAAAAAAATTACACTCATGTTGAAAGGAATTGAAGAGTTTTTCAAATACAAGCTATTCTTTAAGATCCACGAAAGGATTTTGTGGGTTCAATTGATCTTATAGCTGCAAAAGAAAATCCTATAAAAACATTTCCACAAAGATATTTAGACAAATTTATGCGATGAACTAAAATACAAATTTTAGGGGACTTCAAACTATGAGAACCACTAGAAAGATATATTCTGAGTCCTTTTTATTGTAGTCAATGTGCACACCCCATTCTGTCCCATTACTTAGATGATAAACCCTAGTATTTTTCAAAAAATAAAGCTTTGAAAAATTATGGGAAAGAGTTCCAATAGTCTCCTGCAAACTTGAAAACACTACAACAAAAAATTCAGGTAACAAATCAAGATTATCTCCAACAAGGCCAAAATATCTTCTTTCATCAAATCATGAAATTGTGTGTATCCTCTAGTGAGAAAGAAGGTTATGCCAGCTATTCATTTTTAACAGAATATATAGAAAACATAAAGTGAGTGTTGAAAGTGGCTATAGACACTCCAATACAAGCTATAAAAAATTATTGAATAATTAATAATTTAATAAGGGAGTCAATCACAATTGAGCCAAAAAATTAATCCATCAGTGAGTGAAAATTATTCCATCATTCACTTTGTCAGATTGGTCCAAAAAATGGAACATCATATTGAACCAAAAGAAAATATGTTTAATGAGGGGGAATGATTAAAATGTGGGTTCACCAATATAGTAAATAAACCTATCTTCTTTCCTTCATTAGGAAATGAGACCCACACAAAGAATTGACTAAAAACCCTTAGGTGAGTCAACTCAAGGTGAGAATCTTCATATTTCCTTATGATTGAGGATGGGGATTTTAGCTTGAACAACACTTTTGGGAGATAAAATAAAAATAAAAAATCTATCTTATTATGTCAATTCAAATTTGAAACATCAATATGAAGGTCAAAACTAACAGAAACCACAAACTATCTGTAGATTTGAGAAGGGCAGCGAGATGTGTACCTGCCACTAAAAGTCACTTTCTAAAAGTTGTCTAGGACTCATTTTCCCATGGGAAAATTGGTTTCTTGTCCAAGATTTCAAAAACCTTTCAAGATCCTTTGATGTTGATCTGTAGCTTATGATTTGTGTAGGTTTTAGTGTCAGAATGTCAAAAATAATTTTGTAGGTGAGATTTCGTGATTTGAAAAATTTGACAACTTCTCCATATTTTCTCTTCAAGAGGTCTTCAATCCTTCTTCAACCTAAATTTGCAATACAAACAAAAGAGAGAAAAGTTGTTTATTTTTGGTGAATGGGGGTTTGCCTTGGTCAAACCCCATTTTGGTAATTAAACCTTGAATTGCATTAGAGCATGAAAGGAAGGAATGATGAATGAACAAAGCTATGTTACCACTCAAAAAATCTCTAGATAAACCTTTGAATGGAGGTTTGAAACTTACATGAAATGACTTGAATGGATGTGGATCTTGATACTTGAAATATGTTTGAAATGATGCTTTGAATGCTTGACTTAATCTTGAAACCTACATCACAATGTTAGCTCCAAAACTTGTGCATGATGCAAAAAGACTTTGATATGATGGATGGATCTTCATTGCTGCAATAAATATTTGATATATCTACTCTTGAATGCTCTTGATCATCAACTTATCTCTTGTGAAATTGCTCTTTTAAATCTCTTGAATTTTCTAGGTGAAACTTAGAAAATAACCTTGTATTTATAAGTATGTATCCTTAATTTCCTGAAATTCAAATATTGCAAGTTGACATCAAAATATGAATCTAGGGACATTAAAATACCACCTAAAACATATTTTAAGTTTAGGTTCAAAAACCTAGTTGAGGACCCATTCTCCCATGGGCGAATGGGTCCTAGATCCCTATTCCTATAACACACATTGCTCAAGGTAAAGTGTTATGTTTAGGCATTAATTCTTCTCGGGTTCCCCCTTTGAAAAATGTAATTTATTAGGCTTGTAAATATAAAATAGGGATTATTAAGGCCTAATTAAGCTCAATTTAATTAGGAGGGCCCAAAAAAATTTTGAAAATGTAAAGGGATAACATTTTTCAACACTACATTTAGCCCCCAATTTAGTGAGAGATTGACCTTGCATCAAACTCACACTAAATTAGACAATCAAGAGAGGTATAATTGTACAATTTTTGGAAGGATAATATGACAAAGATCAAGTAGGATAATCAAGGCCCCAAGATCTAAGATATCATGGAAAAACCAAAAAATGCAGAAGGATAAATATGCCTATGTTAAACATGTATATTAAGCAATGACAAGATACTCAATCATACAATTCCAGAGAATTAAAGAGGAGAAAAAAAAAAGGGTGGATCAAGCCTTGAATATTTGTCCAACTCAATGTGGATCAAGCCTCAACTATTTGTCCAAAATTGTTTGCAAGTGAAACCCTTTGTTCACTATGCAAACAACAATGCACACTCACACGGGATAGTGGAATCCATTTTCCACTAGGTGAGTCCCCAAAAAGAAGTCAAAGAGAGAATCATATTAGGCTTCCATAACCATACCAAAGTTATACCTCTAACAAATTTGACAATGCACCAAACAATATGAACTTCAAGCTTCATAAGGCTTAGCAAATTTTGTTATGTAAACACTTATGTAAAAAAGGGTCTTGATCTTCATAAGGTTAGCAAGCTGCATTATGTTAAACACTTACGAATAAAGGGGTTCAAGCTTCGTAAGGTTAGCAAGCTACATTATGCTAAAAACTTATGAACAAAGGGGTCTGAGCTTCATAAGGTTAGCAAGCTGCATTATGCTAAACACATGAATAATGTGAAAATAGACATGTTCAAAGGGGTTTTTCTTAGTTCATGTAAGGTCTCTACTTAGGGAACATTGTGCCTAATGTTTCCAAGAGAGGACAAGTCAAAGGATAAAAGATTCAAAACTTAGGGAATGCAATGTGTAGCATCACCACTAAGAGGAATTCCATATGCCAAGAAAGGTCACACTCTTGAAGGATATCAAACCCAATGACACCATCAAGAAGAGGACACATCATGTGAAATAAGAAAACTGCACTAAGAAACATAGGATATAGTAATTCTTTTGAAAATGATAATACCATTTTGTGCCCCCAATTTAAAGAAATTGCTATACACCATGCTATGAGAAATTACTTTAAAGTAGCAAATGATAAATGCTAACAATAAAGAAGACACAAGAGCTTATTTGGAAAGCCATATGTCAAGCATATGTTTCCAAATGAAGCTACACCATGAAGAAGAGGGGTTTCCTCCAACATGAAATCCAAAAACACATAAGGGATCCATAGATTTAGGGTTAGGATATGTCTTTGCTACAATGATATTATAGAGATCAAAAACGTCATTATTCCCCAAATAACTCATGGATCAAGGAAGAATGATACATAGATTGAAAAAAAAAAAAATCTCTTTGGTCAACATGGAAGAGACCTAAATGTCTCGATGCCTTGCATCATCCTTAAAAGGAAAAACACAAGACAATAGAAAATATAAATGTTTACAACATATAGAAGACTACAGGTACAAATAGAGGAATGAACATAAAGACAAACAAACAAAATAGTACAGGGGATCACATTATGCAGATGCAATTACACAAAGAACATAAAAAGTCAAAAGAAAAGACTAGTAAAGCACAGGTGAGTCAACCTATAACAGGTCATTTTCATCCCAATCTTGTTTAGTATATGCAGAAGGCAAATAAATAGCCAAAGGGACAACAAGTGTGATAATAGGACAAGGCTATCTAACTCCTTGCCCCCACTAAATGCAAGACAAGGATGAGATGAGGTAAGTGATGAGAATGAGCTCCTTGCAATATAGGAATGATTTACAATGAATGTAAAACATGCAATAGTGACTATGCTATGATCCTACAACTATTACATGGAAAGGAGACAAGTGCATGAATACTATAAGGGATTATCTCTATGAATTCAAATTCATCAAGAATCCTCAATAAAGCATGCCACTCATTAGTAAGATGCTCAAGAATTCTATGATATGCACAATAATTCATGTTTGTACTCTTATCTTTGTTGCTTCTAATAGGATGTGGCACTTTAATCCATCCTTGATGGAGGAGTTGTTCCATTTTTCGTTCAATTTATGTTTTAGTATGCAAGAATGACAATTATTTGACTTTATAAGGTTTGGATTTCTTACTTGTTTGATCAACTTGTTGAGGGAGACTTTGAGGAGGACCTAAGATGATCCTATCATCCTTGTGTGATATTACTCAAGATCATTATGAAGGAAGACATTTGTTTCTTTAGAATATGTGAAGCAAGGAGGATTTTGATATCCTATTATCATGGAATCTAGCAGCGCTCAATTCATGGATAACCCCCCTACAGAACTTGTCCATTTTGTAGGTTTGTGATGTTCAAGCATGAAAAATGAGGTGAATTTCAATCCACCTTGAAGTGCGTTCCAATTTCTCAAATAGTTTGTTTGAAAGTGTTGGAGGGAAAATGACACCGAGAGGGGGGTGAATTAGTGTCTAAAAATATTTAAACTTTCATAAAATTAAACCATAGCTTAGATTTTATCTCAATATTGACATGATTAATGCATTCATAAATTGAATGAAATCATTCATAAACAAAATTGAGAAATGCAATACCCAAACGGTGAACAAAGCAGTAACAACTCAGTAAAGTAGTAAGACCATAAAAGAACAAAGAGACACAAGATTTTTCTGAGTGGAAAACCCTCTTGGGGTATAAAAACCACTCCTGAAATGCCTTGCAGGCTTAATCAATTTAATCCACTGTTCACAATGCCTTATAGGCTAATTTTTCAGCACCGACTCAAGGAGCACCAACCCCTCAAATTATATTTCTGAACAATAATAATATCTCAGAGGATCTCTTTGTTTTTAGTTAAGCTCATATAACTTAGTTTTCTCGTCTACCTAATACCCTCAGAATCAAAATATTGAATCCTTAAAATATTACATAGAGAAGAATTACAATACTGTTCTGCATCATATTTTTTAGATTTTGTATTAAAGAGTTTTTCCAATACATTTCTTGATACAGCCAAAAATCTATCTCTTAGAATGATAACCAGAAGTATCACAGTGTTCACAACACTGTTTTTATATATATTTTCAAGTTTGTCTATCAAAAGAGTCTTCAAAGAATTCAAGTTCAAAAGAGAATCTGAAACCTCCATTCTATTTTTAGGAAAAAGATGCCAGTGCATGAATGACTGCAAGAGTAACGCCTATGCCATAGGCTGTAAAAACTTTGACAGATTTATATCAATGCTTTGACAAGAATAAATCAAGGATCTTTTTCAAATCTGCAATTTCTTTTACAAAAAACCTAATCAAATGCAATTAATCTCAAGATAGACACCATTCTGAAGCTATTTTTATATAACTCATATTCTCAAACTTTTATTTCAGAATACCCATAAGCTAAAAATAATAATTTCTACAATGAATGAAGAGATTTCCAATGAAATTGATAATTTTTTCAAAAAGCACGTCTAGCCATTGTCTGAATCTGATAAACCCTCACTATAAAATGAATGTTCTACTTTTAAGAGTCATCAGTAATGGTTTTAAGGTAATGCAAATGAGTTGACAACAAGATTCCCAAATACCCAAATATTCAAATGAATATTATAGCTAGAAAAAGTGACTAAAATCATATAATGCAACGACTGTCAGAGATGCCCACTTATTTCTCTATTGAATGATAAAATGAGTTACCTGATCATGCAACAAGAAAATTGAATAAATACCATAGAGATTTAATGCCATCAACCATAGTTGTCTAGGTTCGACCTCCCATGATTTCCCTTGAAAGATACAACTAACAACATCTTTTCTTACACATAAAGATCCAAACTTAGCATCCATACTAATTGTGTTTCCTGTTACATTCGTTACAACCAAAAAATTAAGGAAAGATAACTATTATATTCCTTCATGGCGTCATGGCTAGGGTTCCATACCTAGCCAAAATGATAGCATAAAGAAAAATGTACTTTGCCTTAACTTGCTTTCACACCCATTCGATGACTTTACTGAATTATAATGTGACTTGGAGTCCACACTAAGTCAAGAAAAATAATAATGATCAATTTCAAAGATGATTAAATTTGTTGTCCAAAGGAAATGTAGACCACTTTATAACCATCATGTATAGCATGCTAAGAGTTGACTCACCAAGTAACCCGTAATTAGTCAATAATTCTCAAAATGTCGACAATATAATTACATCTCAATCATGCTATCAACACATGATGAATATTATTCAAGCTGAGCCACATAAAATGCCATTGAACATTGCTAAGAGAAACCAATAGGGTTAAGTAGATGCCAACCAAATTATTTCTGACTTGAAGATTTTTCCACAAAGTTGAAGCCATCTCATTTTCAAATGACTTTTAAGTAAGGCTAATAATCATTAAGCACAAATCAAATATGACTTTAATCAAAGTCAATTACCAAGGTATGTTCACTAAATAATGCCCAAAATAAATTTTTTTTCCATGAGTGCTAATAAATGCCATCTAATAAAATGTGAGAACAAGTTGGCTTTAGAATCATGGAGAAATTAAAACAATAATCAATTTGCCTGAGATGGAGCAATATAAAGAAGCATTGAACCAAAGAGATGTGCCATGTTTATCAACAATAAGTCATCAAATATGCATCATGATAAAGCATAAAGATCCAATATGAACCGTCTGACCAAGAGAACCAAGAAAGTGGTTTTTTCATCAAGGAAAAGCCATGAACAAGCCATGAAGACAACTTCAATCCAAAAACTCCCCCTTTGTCCTTGATGGGAAAACACAAATGACTCTCCCCCTTTTTGCCTCAATGACAAGGGATAAAAGAGAAGAATGTGCATTGCCATGAAACACAATTGAGAAGCCAACTAAATACCATGAAAAACAATTGCAAATAGTGTAATAGTGCAACAACCATGTTTGTAGGAGAGCAGTAAGAGAGTAAAACTTATAACATGCTCCCCCTAAGCAGATGCTTGGTAAATTAGAGAAGTAAAGATTGAGAGATAACTCCCAATGAAGTCTCAGTCTTTCAAATAACTCTTTAGCTAAGGGCTTAGTAAAAATGTCAGCCACTTGATCTTGTGAGCCAACAAATTGTAAACAGACTTCATTAGCTAGTACCTTTTCTCTAAGAAAATGAAACTTGATAGCAATATATTTAGTGCGAGAATGCATGATAGGATTTTTGGAGATATTAATTGCACTTATGTTATCACATAGAATAGAAACATGTTTAGGAACTTCAATACCCATATCAGATAGAGTTTGACTCATCCAAAGTACTTGAGTACAACATGAAGTGGCAACAATGTATTCTGCTTCAGTAGTGGAAAGAGAAACAAATTCTTGTTTCTTGTTGTGCCATGCCACTAAACGATCACCAATAAATAATGCAACACCATTGGTGCTTTTCCTATCATCCAAAAAACCAACCCAGTCAACATCAGTATATGCAATCAATGAAAAATCATTGCTTCTAGGATACCAAAGACCATAATCAAGTGTGCCCTAAATATATTTAAAGATCCTTTTAACAGTAGTGAAATGAGATTCTTTAGGTGATGCCTGAAACCATGCAACTGTGCAAACTACTTGCATTATGTGAGGTCTAGAAGCAGTTAAATATAACAGACTCCCAATCATTGATCTATATTTAGCTTGATTTGTATAAGGAGATTCATCAACCTTAGTAAGTTTGCATCTAGTAACCATTGGAGTACTAACTAGATGGCATTCATCCATCTAAAATTCCTTAAGAATCTCTAGAGCATACTTGGTTTGAGAGAGAGATATGCCATTTTCAAGTTGAGAGATTTGAAGACCCAAGAAGAAATTTAATTCTCCCAACATTGACATTTCAAACTCAGATTCCATAATTTGAGAGGAATTTTTACTCAAAGTAACATTATTGCAGCTAAAGATAGTGTCATCAACATAAATTTCAACAACCAAAATATCAGTACCTTCAGTTTTAACATAAAGATTGCTGTCAACACCTCCTCTAACAAAGCCATTAGAAATCAAATGATTGTCTCACCTAGAGTACCAAGTTCTAGGTGCTTGTTTTAAGCCATAGAGGGACTTTTTCAACCTATAAACATGATTAGGCTTATCTTTGCAAATAAATCCTTTAGGTTGTTCAACATAGACCTCTTCATCTAAGTAGCCATTTAAAAAGGTAGTTTTGACATCCATTTGATAAACAGTAAAGTTTTTATAAACATAATAAGCCAAGAATATTTTGACAGATTCTAGTCTAGCAACAGGTGCAAAGGTTTCACCAAAATCAATACCTTCTTGTTGAGCATAGCCTTTGCAGAAAAATCTTGCTTTGTTGCGAACAACATTGCCATTTTCATCAAGCTTATTTATGTATATCCATTTTCCTCCAATGACATTCTTGTCATCTGGTCTTGGGACTAACTCCCAAGTCTTATTTTTCTCAATCTGATCAATTTCTTCCTGCATAGCATTAACCCAACATAAATCTGTGAGAGATTCATTAAAAATTTTAGGCTCAAACTGAGTAACTAATCAGAAAGCTATTTGAGCCTTTTCATCAAATTCTACAACCTTTCTTCTAGTTTGAACTCCTGCATTTTTATCCCCAATAATTTTATCTTTGGGGTGATATTTAGCTAGAGTTTTCAAATGAGTTTTTGATACACCTTTTTCAAGACTTGCTTCTTCAATTTTAGGGCTTGTTGACTCAACAATACACTTTGTTGTTTCAGCTCCTTCTGAATTTATTTCAATTTCATGTTCTTCTTCCTCATTATCCTGTAAAGATTCAACATCTAAGTGTGGTTTTTCATCAAATTTTACATTAACAACTTCAACAATCTTGTTAAGCCTTTTTTTAAGTCATTTATGAGCTTTACTATGAGTTGAGTATCCCAAAAAGATACCCTCATCACTCTTTGATTGAAAGCTGCCAAGGTTATCATCATCTTTCTTGATAAAACACTTGCTTCCCAAAATTTTAAAATACTTCACAGAAGCTAGTTTTCCATACCATAGCTCATAAGGAGTGTGTTTAGATTTCATCCTAAGCTACACTCTATTCAAAATGTATACATCTGTATGAACAACTTCTTTCCAGTACATATCAAGCAACTTAGCTTCACCTAGCATTGTTCTAGCCATTTCTTTTATGGTTCTGTTTTTACTCTCAACTACCCCGTTTTGTTGGGGTGTTTTAGATGCAACATACTTTCTTTTAATACCATGTTGTTCATAGTAATCAATAAAATCTTGAGAGGTGAACTCACCTCCTTTGTCAGATTGAAGACATTTGAGTGTCAGATCTAATTCCTTTTCAACCATTTTACAAAATATTTTGAACCTTTCAAAAGCTTTTGATTTGTGCTTAGGAAATGTGACCCAAACCATTCTAGTATAATCATCCACAAATAGCATAAAGTATTTTTCACCATTAATAGACCTTGTTCTAGTTGGTCCACACAAATCTGTATGCACGAGCTATAAAGGTTTTGATGAAGAATTTTCTTTTGTTTTGAAGCTGATTTTAGTTTGTTTTCTGCTTAAACATTCTTTGCACACAAATTTTTTTGGCTTGTTAAGGACTAGTAAACCTCTAACATTCTAATTTTTACTGATTCTAACCAGATTTTCAAAATTTATGTGTCCTAGTCTTTTATGCCATAACCAACTTTCTTCAATTTGGCCCATTAGACACATACCTTGATTATTGTCATTGCTTGATGTGTCAAAAATATTGTAAACATTTCCTTTAGTCCTCCTAGCTGCAACAGCCTTTCCAAGCTTTTTTTTATTTTCGCATCCCTGTGAAGTGAACAAGACATGATAACCACTATCACAGATTTGATTAACACTTAGAAGATTGTGCTTAAGACCTTCCACAATACACATTATAGATAGGGGTGTCTTCATTCAGAAGAAATGAACCTCTACCTTTAATTTGTATACCAGAATTATCACCAAACTTAACATATCCACCTACATAATCTTCAATATTTATGAACTTATCTTTGTCGCTAGTCATGTGGTTAGAACATCCACTGTCCAAGACCTATAAGTCATTTTTCTTGGAATGAAAGGCAGTTTGGACTAACATAGTTTGCTTGATGTTGTTAACATTCTTAGGCTTCCAGACCCTTTTGATTTTCTGTTGTTTAGATTGTAGATCAGATTTGCACTATTTGACAGAGTGCCCCAAAGCATTGCATTTAAAGCATTTGATCTGTTTAACAAAACCATAGTATTGCCTAAGACCAAACCTAGGTATTCTAGGATTCATAAGCCTGCAAGAGCTCACTTTATGGCCAAATTTGTTGCAAAAAAAGCAGTAACCATAGAAGAAGGGATTGACTCTGTATGATGTTCTATTACCTTTTATGGATTGAACATGATTCTTACTAGATTCAGAGTGATTTGGTGTTGAACCCTTGATTTCAGAAGAGGGTTTTTATTTTGCATTATCAATTGAGCATTCACCCTTTTCAAAACCAACACCAGTTTTATCTTTATACAAATTTTGCTTGCTGAGCATCTCATTAAGTTTTAAAGTGCTTTCATATTTTTCAATTTCCTTTCTAAGACAAACTACTTCTTGTTCCAGTTTTTGAATTTCTTGATCTTTGCAGCTTACAGTCACTTGAAGACAGTCCTCAACTCTTTTAGCTTCTTCAAGCCGAGTTTTCAGAGAGACTATTTCTTGATTAGGTTTATGTTCTTGAGCAAGAACTTGTTTTTTGAGTTTTCTGACCTCTTTTAAAGCACATTTCAGTTCACTTTCAAGATCTACTTCACCTTCTTCAATATCAATGGTGTTTGAATCTTCTTGTTGAGTAATTTCAGCCATGAACAAGGTTTCATCTTCTTCTACTGATGAATCTTCAGGCTCAATGTTAGTTTCATCTTTACGAAACAAACTCTTCTTTTTTTGAAATTGAAATTTTGTTTAGGTTTAAAGGCCTTCTTCTTAGGCTGTTTTCCAAATTTCTCATTGTCACTGATTTGATCATCATAGGGGAACTCTACAGTAAAGTGACCTATTTTACTGTAGTTAAAGCATTTAAAGGGAAGTTTTCCCTTATATTTTCCTGATCCCTTTTTAAGTTTTCTAACAAAATGGGATTTTTTAGAATTAGACAAATCTGACTCACTAACTTCATCTTTTTCTTTCTTTTCAGTGTTAAAGGCAGTTTCTTTTCTTGTTGAGTTGTTTTTGCTAGTTCTCATTTCATAGTTAGTAAGAATTCCCTGCAGACTATCTAGGGCGAGATGATCAAAATGTTTCTTTTCTTCAAGTGTTGAAACCTTAGACTCAAATTTAGTCGGTAAGGTTCTAATGACCTTTGTAACCACATCAAACTCTTTAACCTCTTGTCCTAATCCTATCATAGCATTGACAACATCATCAATTATTAGAAAATATTCAACCACTTTTCCATCATCCTTCATTCTTGTTTCCTCAAACTGATGTTTGAGAGTAATGATTTTTGATAGTTTGACTTTTTCATTCCCTTGGTATATGGTTTCAAATTTATCCCAGATTTATTTAGCAGCCTTGCAATGCATGACTTTAATAAACACATCTTTAGTTAAACCACACAAGATGGCATGCTTAGCTCTGGCATTAATTTCATACCTCTTTTTCTCAGCAGGATCTGTGGGTATTGTGGTTGGAACATTGTACCCATTTAACACAATGCTCCAAACATCAACATCATAATAAACAAGAAATGTTTCCATTCTTATTTTCTAGAACAAATAATCCATTCCATCAAATAATGGAGCTCTAGTTACATAAGCTCCTTCTTGAGATTGTGCCATTAAAAATAGACTCTAAGACCAGGATCAATCCTAGGAGGTTTAGACCTATTAGAGGATCCTACGCTCTGATACCAATTGTTGGAGCAAAAATGACACTGAGAGGGGGTGTGAATCAGTGTCTAAACAAATTTAAACAACTTTCATAAAATTAAACCATAGCTCAAATTTTATCTCAATATTGACATGATTAATGCATTCATAAATTGAATGTAATAATTCATAAAAAAATTTGAGAAATGCAATACCCAAATGGTGAACAAAGCAGTAACCACTCAGTAAAGCAATAAGACCATAAAAGAACAAAGAGACACAAGATTTTTCCAAGTGGAAAACCCTCCTGGGGTATAAAAACCACTCCTAAAATGCCTTGTAGGCTTAATCAATTTAATCCACGGTTCACAATGCCTTATAGGCTAATTTTTTAGCACCCACTCAAGGAGCACCAACCCCTCGTTTAGAGATATCAATCTCAAGGAGTGCCAACCCCTCAAATTATATTTCTAAACAATAATAATATCTCAGAGGACCTCTCTGTTTTCAATTAAGCTCACATAACTCAATTTTCTCATCTACCTAATACCCTAAGAATCCAAATATTGAATCCTTAAAATATTACATAGAGAAGAATTACAATACTGTTATGCATTATATTTTTTAGATTTTGTAGTACAAAGTTTTTCCAATACATTTCTTGATACAGCCAAAAATCTATCTCTCAAAATGATAACCAAAAGTATCATAGTGTTCACAACACTATTTTTATATATATTTTCAAGTTTTTCTATCAAAAGAGTCTTCAAAGAATTCGAGTTCAAAAGAGAATCTGAAACCTCCTTTCTATTTTTAGGAAAAAGATGCCAGTGCATGAATGACTGCAAGAGTAACGCCTGTGCCATATGCTGTAAAAACTTTGACAGAGTTATATCAATGCTTTGACAAGAATAAATCAAGGATCTTTTTCAAATCTGCAATTGCTTATACAAAAAACCTAATCAAATGCAATTAATCTCAAGATAGACACCATTCTAAAGCTTTTTTTAGATAACTCATATTCTCAAACTTTTATTTCAGAATACCCATAAGCTGAAAATAATAATTTCTGCAATGAATGAAGAGATTTCCAATGAAACTGACAAATTTTTCAAAAAGAACGTCTACCCATTGTCTGAATCTGATAAACCCTCACTGTAAAATGAATGTTCTACTTTTAAGAGTCATCAGTAATGGTTTTAAGGTAATGCAAATGAGTTGACAACAAGATTCCCAAATACCCAAATATTCAAATGAATATTACAGCTGGAAAAATGACTGAAATCATATAATACAACGACTGTCAGAGATGCCCACTTATTTATTTATTATTTTATCAGCCCATAATCTATTTCAGCTGTAACTAAAATACATTGACTCAAGCCAAGCAAAAAAGATGCTAAAACCTTGCTGATTCGAATAGGAGAAGACCAATAACATGTCATTTTGCTGAAAGAAATCATTGAATGATAAAATGAGTTACTTGATCATGCAACAAGAAAATCGAATAAATACCATAGAGATTTAATACCATCAACCATAGTTGTCTAGGTTTGACCTCCCATGATTTCCCTTGAAAGATATAGCTAACAACATCTTTTCATGCATAGAAAGAACCAAACTTAGCATCCATACTTATTGTGTTTCCTATTATAGCCATTACAACTAGCAAATTAAGGAAAGATAACTGTTATATTCCTTCATGGTGGCATGGCTAGGGTTCCATACCTAGCCAAAATGATAGCATAAAGAAAAGCACACTTTTCCCTAACTTGATTTCACACCCATTCGACGACTTTGCTAAATTATAATGTGATTTGGAGTCCACACTAAATCAAGAAAAATAATAATGATCAATTTCAAAGATGATTAAATTTGTTGTCCAAAGGAAATGTCGACCACTTTATAACCATCATGTATAGCATGCTAAGAGTTGACTCACCAAGTAACCCATAATTAGTCAATGATTCTCAAAATTACGACAATATAATTACCTCTCAATCATGCTATCAACAAATGATGAATATTATTCAAGATGAGCCAAATAAAATGCCATTGAACATTGCTAAGAGAAACCAATAGGGTTAAGTAGATGCCAACCAAATTATTTCTGACTTGAAGATTTTTCCACAAAGTTGAAGCCATCTCATTTTCAAATGACTTTTAAGTAAGGCTAATAATAATTAATCACAAATCAAATATGACTTTAATCAAAGTCAATTACCAAGGTATGTTCACCAAATAATGCCCAAAATAAAAAAAAATTGCCATGAGTGCCAATAAATGCCATCTAATAAAATGTGAGAACAAGTTGGCTTTAGAATTATGGAGCAATTAAAACAATAATCAATCTACTTGAGATGGAGCAATATAAAGAAGCACTGAACCAAAGAGACGTGCCATGTTTATCAACAATAAGTCATCAAATATGCATCATGATAAAGCATAAAGATCCAATATGAACCGTCAGACCAAGAGAACCAAGAAAATGGTTTTGTCATCAAGGACAAACCATGTACAAGTCATGAACATAACTTCAATCCAACAAAAAGTTCCTTTGCGTCCGTCTCTCAAAGACCTTCGAAAAAAATATCTTCGCAAACTCTCAATGTTGAGACTTAGTCAAAATTGTGAAAAGTGTAGAAGCTCCAAAAAATAACGCTCCTACATGATGTTGTAATTTTTTCTAACTCCCAAAAGTGCAAAAGCACTAAAAATCAGTGCTTCTGCACTTATGTCAAAAGTTAATTTTTGGTGCACAAGCTCTAATTTTTAGTGCTCGTGCACTATTTGTTTATACTTAGTCATTTTTTGGCACATGTAGAAGGTTTGTTTTTCACGGCTTGTGCATTTTTTTCAATTTCATTCTTTTGTGCACAAGCTCTAATTTTTAGCGCTCGAGCACTTTTTGTTTATACTTAATCATTTTTTAACACATGTTGAAGCTTTGTTTTTCACTGCTTGTGCATTTTTGTCAAATTCAATCTTTTGTGCACAAGATCTGATTTTTAGTGAATGTGCACTTTTTGTTTATACTAGTAGTGAAATTGTGAAAAGTGCAAAAGCTCTAGACAAAAATGCACAAACATTTTCAAAAAAAAATTCAAGTGTTGAAAGTGCAAGGGCAGGTTTTTCAGTGCCTCTGTACTTAAGTGAAAAGTCAGTTTGGTGCACAAGCTTTGATTTTTAACACTTATGCACTTTTTCCCATAGCCATTTTTTGAGTTAGGTAGTGACTTTTCAATGTTTTTTACTTTTTCCAGTTTTCTCCACTTTTCATGCCTTAATTAAATGCATGATTTTTTGTTCTAATTCACTTACAAATCACTTAAAAGTGATTTTAGGTTATTTCTTTTTCATTCTTGTCACCTCTCTCATTCTTTATGAAGCTAGAAACTCTTACGCCACTACAAACCCATTATTGCACTTGCCATGAAATATTTGAGACTAAGTGTCAGGGCATTGTTTTTCAGCACCTTGAAACATTCTTTCCAAACCTATGCCCAAAAGTGCAAGGGTGCTGATTTTTAGTGCCATTGCACTTGAAGGAATTTTTCCCAAAGTGAAAGGGCATTGATTTTCAGTGCCCTTACACTTTTCCCAATTTTTCCTTAAAACGTTTCTAAATCATTCTTTCTTCACTTTGAACCCCGTTTCTCCACTCTTGCATCATTTTTCATGCCTCGTTGCTCATTTTGCAATTTCTCAACATCATTGCTTGCTTCACGCTTCCCAATGATACTTTTTCTATTAAGGCATGTTGATTCACCATCTCTGCAGTTCCTTTTCAGATGTCATCAAGTGATCCTGAAGATGACATCTTTTGATCCAGTGAACTATCCCAGATCTACAAAAAAGCCATCATGCGACAAGTTGAGGATGCCAACTTTTCAAAAGCTTCAATGCATGTCATTTGTGATACATCGCTAACACTTGATAATCTCAAGATGCATCTTCGTAGGTTCAAGAAAATCCATTCATCTTGTAACGCCCCGTCGTGCGAACCCCAAAGGACAATTAAACAATAATTACTACACAATTTTTTTTTTTTAAAAAAAAGTTAACATAACACACATATAATACACATTAAGTCATAGCATGAATTTCATTTAAGTAGATTCACTAACACATACATCCCTTGGGGTACACAAGGAGTCATTACACAACTTAGATCCACACAACGACAATAAAGAATAAAAGCCAAAGATATAATCCATAACAAAGTAAACATTAACAAATGTAACACATACATGATAATTCATTGATAAGAAACCTTCTGTGTACATAAATACAACATATGCATGATTAACTTAACACATTGAATAACAACTGCCATGGCCAATATCCACACAAGGTTTAATGTTACATTACAATACAATGTTCTAGAGATACAATGATACAAAGGTGTTTCCAAACATAAATGGAAACCATACACAAGATACCATGATACAAATAAATAAAGGAATACAAAGTATCATGACTGGCTCCAAGACAAATGCAACTCTGGAGTCGTCGCAACAACACCAATCCACACCTCTCGATCCTTGACTGGGGACCCAATGGGGTGCTTAGCACGTTCCACCCGACCATGTGGGTCCGAAGACCCACCCCCCGTGCTAAGGAGCTGTCAAGAAGAGAGCTCAACTAGGAACATCCAAACACGAAACCACAAGACTCAACATCATACAAAAGTATCATAATTTAACTCAAGGATTACAATGACATAATCAACAACATCCAAGAGTCAACATAATAACTTAAAGTCATAAATCTCATCACATAAATCAAAGCAATGACCAGTGAACAAGTAACCAAAGGATGATCATGAAACACTTCCAATTCAAACTGAATTAATAAACATAATACAATTCCAAATTGCAATTAAACAACATCATATCATAGTACCAAAAGAGTACAAGGTCATAAGTCAAATATCAATGAGATCATACAAGACCACAAAGTACACCAAAGATGTATCAAGGCAATACTCCATAAATCAATATAAGTCCAATCAACCACAATCTAAACCAACTCCCATAACATACTTCTAGAGGAACACAATAAAGTAAAATACCTGGGCAACTAGGGGAGAGTGTCATCGCATAGTCCTACATAGGCTATCCCATGCTCTTCCTCCCAACTGGAGGCGTCGGTCGCATCTATGGCTATCATGTGCCCTTCCTCCCAACTAGAGGTGCCGGTCCATAGGGTGACTCATGCGGAGCCGTAAACCTCTCGTGAAGACGAGGTCACGACCTTGCCGACCACGGCCTTCTCAGCCTTCCATTAGTCTGCAGAAGCACTAATGAAGATGAGGCATCCATTTTTAATTCTTATAATGATATTACTACCCAACCCTCCTAAGTTAATTATTAGGTTTTCACTTGATTACTAACTCACTCGTGGGTTATCCTATGCCCTTCCCCTTAAACGGGGCGTTGGCCCCCATGAGGAGCCACTCTCCCTAGAGACCCAACAAAATCAAACCAAAAACAACCAAGGGTTGTACCATCATAATTTGAACAAAGAATCACAACATAAAAGTGTGTGAGGCATTACCGATCTTGCTAACAAGTACAAAATCAAAGTCTCAACAATTCTCGTACAACCCTTTCAAAATCATGAAACCAAAACACTTGCCACATCAAGGGCACATAAAGAGAGAACATTAATTGACAATTCATCTCAAGCCTCTGGAAGCCAAAAAGAAAGAAAACCCAAAAACAAGGATAAAATGAAGCAACACAAGTTTTTTTTCAAATAATTCCAACACAAGGATAAAATTTCTCTCAAATAAGAGATTAACTCCGAAAAGGAAGATTTATCAAGATCCATCCACAAATTGATCAACCCTAAAACAAAAATACAATCCACCTATCAACAATGGTGTCACCTCAAATAAGGAAACACAAAAAGAAAATCAACCTTTAATTCAACAAAATCACATAATGTCCAAAAGCCACCAACTAGGCATTCCCTGGGAGACCTCAATTTCCTCTCCACAAGGACCCCTTGTAGTGGAACGTAAATCACCTTCACAAATTCAGCAACATGACAATGACAACAATAATTCATTTACATTCCCAAATAAAAACCAACCTACTCAACAACAAAAAAATTACAATCTCAAGGTTCTAAATAACTATCCATATAAGACCCTCATCGATCAGACACTCGAATTGTCATAAAGTGATCCACTAGCTAACAATCCAAATGAAATAATTAAGAATGAAAACTAAATTCAAGGAATAATTTATTTCGTTGATTCAAGTTTATAAAACTACTATAATGAAGTCAAATAGAGTTTACTATAATACTTAACCATAGCCAAGGATACACAATTCCATAAAAGTTCAGTACAAACACCCATGACATGATTCTCAACAATTACTTAATTAGAATATACAAATAAGAGAATCATTGTTCCTAGTAAATTTCTATAAAATGTGAGGAGTTAGATATTAAGATAATATTTATTTAATTCTTAAACTAAAAGAAATATAAAAGAATTAAAAGATATCACAAAATTAGTACTATAAAATTAAATCACCACTTAAGTGAACATATAAGAAAAGGTCAATATATACTTCATATTTTAATTTTCATTATATTAAAATAAATCTGAAGTTAAAATTTTTAACCTACCTTTCCATTCTAAATTAGATACAATGATTAATAATATTCTAAAAGAACATATGTTTCCTCTTAAAGTAACAAATGTGAGGATTCTATACTTCACCATCCTTAATACATGATGACTAACCACATGGCAAGATTTCATACCAACAATTAATAACTTTATTTATTCAAAACAAGATCCTTTAATTATATATCACTTCAACCAATATCCAACCTATTTATATTATTAGCTTCTAATATTGAAATCAATCCCCTAAAACTAATTAATCAATTTCCCCTATTCCTTCTCGCAACTCATTTACCTATTACCTATTAAACAAATAACTTTCATATATTTCTATTGTATTTATTTTATGAATCTGTCGTAGATAACTCTTTCCCTATTAAACATTCTAGTTTATGGACCAGCTTAATTAATTAATCACCTAAAATAAGATTACACTTTTACTTAATTCACTATAAATCCAATAATTAAGGACGAAGTCCCCATTCTCTAGAATATTGCAATATTTATAATTAATTTATTAAGCAAATAATCTAATAACTAATCTCTTAACAATTAAAAGGAAACACTAAATCTAATGACTAATTTATAAATAAGCATCTATATATATATGTACATTTATAATATACATATATTTCTATTCAAGCAAATTGCCTTACAACAAAGATACTTCACATAACAGACATTACTTCCATTTATGTTTAGTCGCCACAGCTCAGACAGGTTGACAATGAAATCAGAGAGGCTATTTAATTTACTAAAACTTTGTAAGTCTAAAATTTGAAGCTGTGATAGGTTGCCAATGGTTTCAGGGAGGCTATTTAATTCTGTATAATGCCTCAACTCTAATTACTGTAACTATGATAGGTTGCCAAGTATATTAGAAAGTGAATATTGGAATTTGGAAATATCGCCATCTACTTGCATTATTATGAAATATCACACGTTATCCACAAGACGGAAGGGAAGGAGAAAGGTGAGGTGCAACTACGTGACTTAAGAGTAGAGGAAATACTGTACAACTTTTTCTTTTCAGAACTGGACACTTTGCTGTTTGGTGGCGAGTTTCCAGAGACACACTTAAAGTTGAAGTTGGAAGTTGAACTTCACCACGATCAAAGGTGAGCTCTCTATTATGTTAGTACATTGACAATGTTTATTTTCAAGTGCTACAACTGCGATAGATTGTCAAAAGAATCGAACAAGTTATTTAAACCTTTAAATTGCCCATATGTTCAGGTGCACGACTGTGATAGGCTGCCCAAGAAAACAGAGAGTTTATTTAAATCTATACACCCTACCATGTTCAAATGCGCTGCTGTGACAAGATGCAAAAGGAATCAGAGTATTCCATGCTGTATTTTTTTGTTAGCTATGTTTAAATGTTTGCAAATCTTACGTTCTAGGTTCAGGAAATCTAAGGGTTGCTTCATTTAATGTGAAATTGTAAATTTGAATTATGTAAATTGAATCTTCCACAGGCAGCGTTCTAGATAGATGGCTGTAAGAGCAGAGTTCATCTACACACTGATCAGATGACATAATATTTTTAATAATCTGCATTGTATCATCATATTAGGGTTCCAATTGCACTTTGTTAACTTGAGTTCATCATTAAAGTTTAAACTAAATCTATAAGGATGGCAAGTTTCCCACCTTTCATCATTCTTCAAAGAACAAAAAGCAATCTTAATGGTAATAGCTCAACAAAAGGTGCATAAAGTTTACTCTAATTTGATATTCACATGATTAATAATGCTTCCGAGTTACCTAGTTTTTTGATGTTAATGAACATCATTTCAACACTTCCTCCAAACATGATAAAACACCTTCAGCCACACTGTCACTGATTATGATAGGCCTATCGGCAAAATGAATACTTTTAGTTGATCTGCAGGCTATTGAAGCATCCAAAAGCAGCAAGAGAGGGACAAGTATAAAGCTTTGCAAATTCTTCTCTTCTTCTCCTCACACCCTCTACTTTCACTTTCTAAAATTCATGTGGTCTCTTCCTCTTCTCGTGTATAGAGATTGAAACTCGGTTTCAGTTTTGCTAGTCTTTGTGCAACTCTACATTCACAAGCCGTTCTTCATCCCTGTCCTCCCATCTTTGAATGCCCATGCTCCTCCCTATAACTTCTCTGTGTATCGATATATCTCCAAGGAATTTTTTTTTAGATCCATTGAAGACGAATGGTCCAAAGAAAAATCATGGCATGATCCAAGAGAGATTTTTCCATCCTTTTCCTTTCATTTTCCCAATAGTTTTCTTATCATGATAATTTATTATTATTTATTTAATTAGCAATAAAATATTCACTTTCCATTTTCCAATTGCTTTCCTTGCTTTTATCTTCAGTTCGAAATCTTATCTTGCCATTTATTTAATTTTAAAAGAAAAACATATTACCTTCGATATTTTAATGAGCTAACTCTAGCACAATATTATTCATCTTTTCTATTTTTGTCTTTAGTTTTAAATCTTATCTTCATGATTTATTGGATATGATACTTATCTTTATTTATTTATTTATTTTTAATATTCTATTAAAATTTATTTCGTCACATTGTTTAATTTAAATAATTACTCATACTTCTTTTAGTTATTATTTTAATTTAATAATTAGCCATCCAAAATAGATATCGTATCATTTACTAAATGTAGTTAATTTAGTTATAATTTCACTTCCCAACTAAATTAAGTTCCCTTTTAATCCTTTTTTAATTTAATTAATTAAAATAATCAAAACTATACAATATTACAAAATCACAAAATTATGACAACAATATACTCACGAAATCAAGACATCTCAAAATCAACTTATCACACTACTCGAACACACGAAAACGACATAACCACCCAACAGTCAACTTACTAAAATGACAAGAGCAACCGAAACGGATGGGCACTACACATCTGCCAGAAGGTTGATGACAAGAGTTCACACCCTTGTAGATTACATAGTCGGCCCAGATTATGCGTTCATGCAAGAGACTAGGAAGAAGTATGAAGACTTCCGTGCCCAAGCAAGGAACCATGAAGATTCCTGATCTCCAATGTTGAAATTTTTGATGCTTTCCTTTACGCATCTTGTGAATAGTTTATGACATCTTAAATGTCTTTTCTCAAAATGTAATTACACTGAAAATCTAAGATGTAATTTCTTGAAGACAAATTACACTTTGACTTTAGTCAAAGTTAGGTGAGATTTTCCTTAATTGATTCACCTAACTTTCCTAACTTTTCTCAACTAATTTCCTAATTTTTCTCATCCCTCTCCTTTATAAATATGAGGGATTTCTATTGTAATGCTTACCTTTAGTATTTTGCAATGAAGTGCTGCCCTTTTTGAAGCAAAATTGTGAAATTTTGTGTTCATGCTTTGTGAATGAAATTGATCAATAAAGAAGGCAATTGCAAGCCAAACTTTGTGTTGGATTCAATATCTTATGAGTTGATTGTATTTGGTGGTGATTAATGAATGATATTTGAAGGACTTCAAGTAATTTATGTAAAATTTGTGTTGCATTTCTTATTTGGATTTGAGTTTATTGTTTGGATACTTTGGTTGAATGATCTACAAGACTTTGTGCTTGTAATCATTCATGTTGTTCAAGGAATTACTACATCTAAGAAGACTTTGTACTTCTAATGCAACAAATGACATGTCTCTCACAGATCCATCATTGAAAAATCTACAGAACGACTTTGTGCCTTCGTGAGCTTTCCATTTTCTTTTACTTGTTTATTGTTAATCACCTTTGGTACCTCTATGCTGTGCTTTGACAAGATAGAGGTATTGGCATTACTGCTTGTTGATCATTTAGAGTTATCGTGAATTAAGAACTTCCAACAGTGAAGCCTTGTAAACATCTTCTCTGAAAAAAAGAGAGAAGCATGAATGTGACACACCCCCCATTTTGTAAGTATACTGTACATTCTATAAATACTTTATCAATTTTACCATAGCTTTTGTTAGTAGTAAGAAGGGTGCCTCCCCTTTCTAAGAGGAGAGATTTTATCTCACATAACTATGACTGAAGTCCTAGTTGTGTACTCTATTGAAAAGATGATTACATAATTTTTACGCAACATACCCTATCCCTTTAGTATCTTCAATTGGTATTTTCTATAACAACTAGTGGATCTCATGTTCATTAGTTATGTCACATCCTTGCTTAGCTAAGATCTTAAAGCCTTGGCCATAAGTATCTTCTAGGTTGATGGGTGTGTTGGTCACTTTATTAACATAAGATAGATAAGTATGCACTTGATTAGAGATATTAGGTTCACTAATGTTTGGAGGTACAGGTTTGGTTTGTGGTTCAATCTCAGGATGTTGAGATTCATTAGTTATGTCACATCCTTGCTTAGCTAAGATCTTAAAGCCTTGGCCATAAGTCTCTTCTAGGTTGATGGGTGTGTTGGTCACTTTATTAACATAAGATAGATGAGTATGCACTTGATTAGAGAGATTAGGTTCACTCATGTTTGGAGGTGCAAGCTTGGTTTTTGGTTCAATCTTAGGATGTAAAAGACCAAAAATGTCAATTGGTGGAATAATAAGAGGTGTTGGTTGTTGCATGAAAGGGTAAAAGGATGCATTGTTTTCAATATTGTTAAGGAATTTTTTAATGAATTCATGAATGTTATCATCATCTTCTCCTATGATGTCAACTTCATGAGGACGTTCATTAGGGGTTGATTGATCATGATTAGGTTCTATTGCATTAGGATCATTGCCAAAAACACAACTTGAGACATCAACCAAAGAGATTAAAGATTTCCATATATTACCAATACACATGTCTATTATGCAAGAATGAATTGAAATGGGAAGAGATAACATAATTTTAAATTTGAAGCAAGATAATTTTTTGATTATACTATGCAAAAATTTGAAAATGATGTTTTAAATGTAATTTTAAATTGAAATAATGCACTGATTTTGTCAAATTATCCTTAATATGAACAATTTTAGAAAACATAAATTATGGAAATTGAAACAAAACCCTAAATGCAGGAATAAAGAGTGCAAAAACAATGTTTTGATACTTAGAAATGAAAAAAATACTTGATCAGGGACTCATTTTCCCATGAGTGAATGGGTCTTGCTTCAAGGTTTAAAAAAATGAAATTACAGATTTTTGAGTTGATTATTATGCTTTCAAATTTTGGATACAAATAGATGATTTCAGTTTCATATTTTTGGAAAATAAGGTTTAAATGTAAGTGCAAAATAATGCTAAATGACAAATAAGAAGACCTAATTTGAGATGCAATTGTTCTTTTTAGTATGAATGAGATTGATTCATCCAAGATTTTTGGATTGACCCATTTGGATCAAGCTCCCCTCATGAGCTCTTAGTTTGGTCATAATTTCAAACCTCCATGATTGGTGTGGCTCTTCTTTGGGCATGCCCCTTTTTTGGTTGCCACGTGTTGATTGACAATTTTTTGTGTTATGTGGCATCTCTGCTATTTCACCACTTTTTGTGAGGGTTTTAGATGCCCTTCAAAACCTATTTCTGCTGTTTAGTTTTGTTGGAAAAATTTGATACTTTGGTGTTTTGACAGTGTCCTATTTCTTCACTTTGTACAATATTTTGGGCCTTTTCAAAACCATGCTTACCTTATAAAAAATAAATACAATGGATTTATGCTATTATTGGCATAGTGTGATGGTTTAAATATTCTTTTTTTCTTTCCATCAAGGTTCAAAATCCATTGGCTTGTTATTGTTGAGTGTTTATATTGGAGATGAGGTCTCATGTTTGTGATGACACTAGTTGATAGCTCCGAGTCAAAAGTATTTACCACTCTTTTAAAAAGAGTTGGTGTCGGCATAGTGTGATGGAAGAGATTTGGTGTTGTTCTTGCCATCAAGATTCAAACATCATTATATTTTTTTTGTTGAAAGTTTATATTATAGATGAGATTCCCATTTATAACATCACAAATTCATAGTTGATAAAAAATTGTTTACTCCCTTAAAAATGAAATATGATGAATTTGCACTTGTTGAACTTCATAAAAAATAAATTGAATTCAATGTATACTTAGCTATTATCCTGACTAGTGAAACTAATTACGAGAATAATAGCATCACTTAGGCTATGTTAGATAGACGTAGTTGTCCGCTTGACAAGTTGATGGAATGTAACAATAAATTTGCACTGTTATTTATGAATTCAATGTATCTATCAAGATAATAGAGGACTCATGTAGATGAAAGTGTTGTTAAGGCGGTGTTCAAATAATAGTTGTGAAAAAGTGAACTTGATATAGTAGATGCATCATTCCATGATGACTATCCAATTCTCACCCAATTATTATTTCTAATTTCATAAGAAGCCATAAATAATTAAAATAAATTTAAAACATAAGTCTAAATTAAAAATTAAAATAAGTTAAATTAAATGTAAAGTCAAAATATATTAAAAATATAAATATTAATAAAATTAATAATTAAAAAAAACTAATAATAAATTTATTAAGTTAATAAATATTTAAATAAAAAGTAAAACTAACTTTAAATTTATTAGAATTGAAATATTAATAAAATATAATTCTAATTTTCATTTCAATATCAATTTTTTTTGTTTGTTTTTAAAACAAAAATCCTACTTTTAAATTGTTAAATCATTTTAAAAATAAAAATAGAGAACATTATTAGAATCAATTGAAATATTGATGAAATATAATTCTATGTTTCATTTCAATCTTATTGAATTCTTTAAATTATCTTTTAAACAAAAGACCTACTTTTAAACTATTAAATCATTTTAAAAATTAAAAAATAGAGAATGAGAAGAAAAATACAGTTGAAATTAATTGCATCGTCTTGCATCCTTCTCCTCAATTCTCAACCACTGATTTCAAAAAGTAAATCATTTATTTCATATAAGGAATGCCTTTCACGTAATAATATAAAATCAATAAATAAAAGAAAATACCATATAATGCTTTAGAATGTAATGATTAGTACCAAATATTTAAAATAAAATATCATCATATAAAATTATAGAGAATCACTAGAATAAAGATCATATTGACTACAAATAATTTTTGGCCAACAATAGTAGTCATATAGTCATCTAAGATTTTATTGGAATAGACTGCAAATATTCAAAATGATTTAACAATTTAAAAGTGGGCTTTTTGTTTTTAAAAAAAAAAGAAAAAAAATAAGTTGATAAGATTGAAGTGAAAAATAGAATTATATTTAGCCTATAGGCTATTTGTGTGAACGTTGGTTGGAATTTTCGTCAGCCTCCTCATTTTTTAGACTTTCAATGGTTGAGAAAAAGGTGGCAGATGGGTTATAACTTTGGTCAGAATTTTCATCAGCCTCCCAGTTTTTTAGCCTTCTGATGGCCGTGAAAAAGCTGGTGGAGGTGGTTGTTGGCTGCTTTGGGAATAGGGTGGTGTTTTTGGCGTCACGTGGATAGAGAAGGCTATGGAAATTAAATGTTGGTTTCCATCAACATTAATTGTTGTATGCTTTGTGTGTACTGGTGACGGCCATAATAACAACTGTCATTTAATGCCTCAAGGAACAAAACGAATGTCCAGAAAATTTTCAATAAGGCATTGTTTGGTGTCATTGTATTGCTATACCTGCTATGAGTGCTGTGAGCAATGAGGGTAAGCTTATGTGAGGGTGCAAGCTGGATTAAGCTTTGTACAGCTTCTGCGAAGGTGGGTGGAGGTTATTCTATGTTTTTGCATGGACGGATGGTTGGAAATGAAAAAGAAAAGTGTCGCCTGTGATAATATTTTGCCCATTTTTGTGCAAGAAAGTTAGCGAGAAGAGGTGTGTTTGATGCAAGTAGGAAGAGGTGCATGTCGAAGAAACCCTTGGTGATATTGTTTGATTTTCCATAAGATATTGTTGATTGTTTCAAATATCTTGTCTCATTTATGGTTCGCGTTTTGTGTGTATGGTTTTGCATCGATTTGATACTATGATTTTTTGTGAGTTTCTGTTTATGGTTTCCGTTGTCTGACTATGTTTGCAGGCTTGGAGAAACAAGGCAGCCTGGAGAAAGCTAGCAGAAAGAGGTTTGTTTGAAGCAAGCGGGAAAAGGTGCATATCGAAAAAACCATTTTCCATATTGTTGCATTTGTGGGTTGCCATTTTTGGCAAGCAATATTGTTTTATCTGCGATAAGGTACTATTGATTGCTTCTAATTTTGAAAAGGGGCTATTGAGAAAAGACTATATTGTTTGTGAAAACGAGTATTGTTTGGTTTAAGGTTCATGTTTGTGTCTATGGTTTTGCATGGGTTCCTAGCTGTCATTTTTTGTGCTTTGCGGGTTTCTCTATTTGGGTTAGTCTTCAAACCAATATTGTTTGATTTATGGCTTCCAGTTTGTGGTTATGGTTGCAATGGAATAAAATAGTCAATCTTATACACTTTGTGTTAGCTTCCATTGGGCATTGTTGATTATAGTTCTGTTGCTTAAGCTATATTGTTTCATTTTGGAGAAGGTGTTGTTGAAAAGGCTGTATTGTTTCAATTTTCGAGGAGGTTGTGTTGAGAAAGGAGTGTTTTTTTGTATGGGTTTGTTACTATCAATTTTTGATATGTTTCTCTTTAATTTTTACGTTTTGTGGGTATGTTTACAATGGAATAAAATTGTTGACATTATGCAGTTTTTGTCGATTGTTATTGTATAGCTCGAGCTATATTGTGGCTTTCTCCATCTAGGTTGTTGTTGAAACCAATGTTGTTTGATTTATAGCTTTCATTTTCTAGTTATGGTTGGAACATAATAAAATAATTAATGTTGTTTCTATATTTGGTTACATTAGGTATTATTGATTATTGTTCTCTGCCTTAGGCTATATTGGGTCTTTTTTAATATTAATATATGTGTATATATATGTATATATGTGTACATATATACATATATTTATATATATTTCAATTTTTTGTGGGTCTCTCTTTATGGCTTGCATTTAGTGGATATGTTGGCAGTGGGAAAAAATTGTTGACCTTATGCACTTTTTGTCGATTGTTATTGTCTAGTTCAGTGTATATTGTTTCATTTTCGATAAGGTTATGTTCAAAAGGCTCTATTGTTTCAATTTTCAATAAGGTTTTGTTCATAGAAGACAATGTTATTTGTTTAAACAAATATTGTTTCATTTATGGATGTGTTATATGGTTATCATTCTTCATGGGTTGGGACTATTGAGAAAATACTATATTGTTTGTGAAAATGAGCATTGTTTGGTTTAAGGTTTGTGTTTTGTGTCTATGGTTTTGCATGGATTCCTAGTTGTCATTTTTTGTGTTTTGTGGGTTTCTCCATCTGGGTCAGTCTTCAAACCAATATTGTTTGATTTATGGCTTATGTTTTGTGGTTATGGTTGCAATGGAATAAAATAGTCAATCCTATACACTTTGTTTTAGCTTCCATTGGGCATTGTTGATTATAGTTCTATTGCTTAAGCTATATTGTTTCATTTTGGAGAAGGTGTTGTTTAAAAGGTTGTATTGTTTCAATTTTCAAGGAGGTTGTGTTGAGAAAGGAGTGTTTTTTTGTATGGGTTTGTTACTGTCAATTTTCGATAGGTTTCTCTTTAATGTTTTTGTTTTGTGGGTATGTTTGCAATGGAATAAAATTGTTGACGTTATGCAATTTTAGTCAATTGTTATTGTATAGTTCATGCTATATTGTGTGATTTTCAATAAGGTTCTATTCAAAAGGCTATATTGTTTCAATTTTCGATAGGGTGTTGCTGAGGAAAGACTATATTGCTTGTTAAAAGAAATATTGATTCATTTGTGGTTGCGTTATGTGGCTATCATTTTGCATGGATTTTATGGCTATGGTTTTGCGGGTTTCTGTGTCTGGGTCGTTGTTGAAACCAATGTTGGTTGATTTGTGGCTTCCGTTTTGTGGTTATGGGTGGAACATAATGAAATAGTTAATGTTGTATAGTCCATGTTTGGTTACATAAAGTATTGTTGATTATTGTTCTCTGTCTTAGGCTATATTAGTATTATTTTTGATAAGGTGTTTTTTTTTTTCAATTCAAGGGGTAAATGCTTTTGACCGGAGCTATGAACCGGATACAACCATTCAACAATACCACCCCAACGGGGTTTGAACCTTGGTGGCAAGAACAACAATGCCACCTATAAACCATCACACCATGCCAATACTGGCTTTGATAAGGTGTTGTTGAAAAGGTTGTATTGTTTCAATTTTTGATAAGGTTTTGTTCAAAAATGAGTATATTTTTTGATGGGTTTGTCACTGCTAATTTTCAAGAGGATGTTGTTGAGAAGGCTATATTGTTTCTATTTGTGATAAGATTTTGTTCAGAAATGAGTATATTTTTACTTGGGTTAGTTACTATGAATCTTTGTGGGTTTCTCTTTATGGGTTCCATTTTGTGGCTATGTTTGGAACAAGATAAAATTATTTACCTTATGTGATTTTTGTTGGTTGTTGTTGTGTATCATAGGATATATTGTTTCATTGTTGATACAATGTTGTTGAAAAGTGTTTAAATTCTCATTAAGGCACTCTTGGGAAAAGACTGTGGTAGTTTGGGTTATATTTTTGCATTTGTTTGTTACTGTCCATTTTTTTATGCTTTGTGTAATCAACAATGGGTTGATGTTATACAATTTATGTTTGTTTCGATTATGGATTGTTAATTGTTGTTCTCTAGCTTAGGCTATGTTGTTTTATTTTTGATAGGGTCTTGCTAAAGAGGCTATATTATTTCAATTTTTGATAGCGTGTTGTTGGAAAGGCTAATTTTCTCAATTTTTGATAAGGTTCCATTAAGGAAAGAGTATACTTTAATATTAATATATGTGTATATATATGTATATATAAACATGAATATACATGTATATATATACATATATTTATGTATATGTAAATTTCCTGTCGGTTTCTATTTTTGGCTTACATTTTGTGGCTATGTTGGCAACATAATAAAATTGTTGGCGTTATGTAGTTTTTGCTGATTGCTATTGTCTAGCTCTGACTATATTTTGCCATTTTGGATAAGGTTCTGTTCAAAAGGCTATATTGTTTCAATTTTCGATAAGGTGCTCTTGAGAAAAGACTATATTGTTTTTTGAAAGAAATATTGTTTCATTTATGGTTGCGTTATGTGGCTATTGTTCTAGTTGGGTTTTTTTGCTATAGTTTTGTGGGTTTGTCCAACTGGGTTGTTGTTGAAACTAATGTTGCTTGATTTATGGCTTCCATTTTGTGGTTATGGTTGGAATAGAATAGAATAGTTAATGTTGTACACTTTATGCTTCGTTACACTGGGTATTGTTGATTATTATTCTCTGTCTTAGGCTATATTGTTTCATTTCTAAAAAGGTGTTTTGAAAAGGCTATATTGTTCGCATTTTTGATAGGGTTGTGCTTAGAAAGGAGTATATTTTTTGGATGGGTTTTTCATTGTTAATTTTTGATAATGTGTTGTTGAGAAGGCTATATTGTTTCAATTTTTTGATAGGGTTGTGTTGATAAATGAGTATATTTTAACTTCGGTTTGTTTTCGTGAATCTTTGTGGGTTTCTGTTTATGGCTACCGTTTTGTGGATATGTTTGGAACATAATAAAATTGTTGATGTTATGCACCATCTCCACTGGATAGGAACCATAGATCAAATAGAAATCATCATTAACCTATGAAAAGAACAAGCATATCAAGAAACATATATGAATATTGTTTGCATCTGATTTCAGATAGATACATGTCTACACATAGGGATGAATAATGTGCGTCTCTAATTTCACAAACATACATATGTGTACATAGGCTGACTGAAATGAGCAAGAACAAGAAAAGGGTTGTTGTCCACCCTTTGTTACGAAAAGAATAAGTAGAGCAACAAATATATACGGATCTGGTGTCTACATCTAATTTGACATGCACACATATCCACAGTGGAGAAAAGAGGAATAAAACACTACAAAATAGACGCATACTTTTTTCCACATGCATATATCTATAAGCAACAAATTCGTACATATACATTCAACACATGGAATAGATGTATTTGGAGTTGGAAAAGAATTCCACATCAATGTATATGTCTCAAAAGTTAGTTGCAAAGGAATAAAACATTCTATATATAGGATTAGAAAGAAAAATCTATACAAACATATATGTATCCAAATCTATGTGTAGACAACAGCCATATATATCCACAGGTGGACCTCAAACATATGAATATTGTTTGCATGCAATGTCAAAAACACACAGATCTGCGCATATGAAATATCAAAGTCTTGCAATTATCGTTAAGGTGCAATATTTTTTGTTGATTGCTGATGGCTACCTTGGGTTGTTTTTTGCCTTCATTTGTTATTGTGTAGTTTTTTGTGCTTTGCAACAATCAACAATACCTTTTGGAAAATAACATATACTATTTTAGAGATACTTGAGGAATGGTTTTCTCAGTATGCACCTTTTCCCTCACCCCTCCCCGATCCCTTTGGCTATGCCTCTTTCGCTTTCGTGCTTCTTTTGCAGCCATCGAGTCATGCAAAAAAACATAAAATAGCTTGCAACCGGTTTCACAAAAATTCTACAGCCAATGATTGCACTTGCACCTTCATAGAAGCTTTCCCTCCACACTCAAAGCTACTATATATATATGTCTATATATGTCTATATATGTATATCTATATATATATGTATATATATGTGTGTGTGTGTATATGTATATCTATATATATATATATGTGTATACATATATGTGTGTATATATATATATACATGTATATATATGTATTGTTTCAAATTATAATATGCTTTTGTTCAACAAGGACTCTATTTTTGGATGGGTTTGCTACTGTTAATTTCAGAGAAGGTGTTGGGAAAGCTATATTGTTTCATTTTTCCATAAGGTTTTGTTGAGAAATGGGTATATTTTTGGTTCACTTTGTTACTATGAATCTTTGTGGGTTTCTTTATGTGGCTTGCATTTTGTGGCTATGTTTGGAACGCAATAAAATTGTTAAAGTTATGCAACTTTTTCTGGTATTGTTATTTTTTGTGGGTTTCTTTTAATGGATTCCATTTTTTACTTATGCTTGCAACATAATAAAATTTTAAAGATGGTGCAAATTTTGTTGATTATTGTTGGGTGGCTTGGGTTATATTCCTCCATTGGTTTGTTACTCTATATTTAAATGAAACAATATTGTTATCAATAGTCACCTAGATGACCAAACCCACAAAACACCAAAAATCACAATGACAAACCTATACAAAAACATCCCTGCAAAATTTGAACCATAAATCAAACAATATTGGTGTGAAAAAACTATATAGTTTTTTTTCCAACAAATCTTATAAAAAAGGTATCAATACACCCTAAAACAATGCAACCTATAAAACATTAACTATTTCATTGCAACATATTTATATATGCAATATATTTATATATATATATATGTGTATATATATATGTGTATATATATATATGTATATATATGTATATATATGTATATATATATATATGTATTTGTATGTATATATACACATATGTATATCTATATATCTATGTATATATGTATATATATGTATGTATATGTATATGTATATATAATGTCCATAACATTGACTATTTTGTTGTGTTGCAACCATAGATGATAAATGAGAGCCACAAATGAGACAATATATAGCCTAAGGTGGACATCAACAACATGAACTACATAACATTAACTATTTTATTCCATCATAGCCATTGCCATAGAATGCTAAAAATCACGGTTATAGGCCTATGAAAACCTTTGGCACAAAAGGGTGGTCCATATACAACTTATGTGTATGCATATATATATATGCATATATATGCATATGTATGTATATATATGCATATCTATATATATATATATATGTATATATCTATGTATATATATGTATGTATATGTATATGTATATATAATGTCCATAACATTTACTATATTTTTGCATTGCAACCATAGATGGTAAATGTAACACCCCTCCATTTTGGATCTTTGGATTGGCAATGTTTTCTTTGTAATGCTTTGTTCTGTTTATGCTGTGACTTTGGAACTTGGTTACTTTTGATTGCAATTGTTAAACGATGTGAATGTTATGTTTTGATGTGATGTTATTTCATTCATATGTTATCCTTATGGCATGTTTTGGACTAACTTAGAAGATATTTGATTTAACGATGTTTTATGTTGTTGATCATATCATTGATGTTATAATCGTGAGTTAGTAATTGTGTATTGGTGAAGGGGATAGGATTGTATCACTCGCTTGCGAGTGCCCTACGATTCTGAGATTTCCTCTTCATGGTGTGTTTGATCATATTATATATATATGCATATTCGATATACTCTTTGTTCACAGGTTGACAGGTACATGATATCGACTCTACTTGGTTCACAGGTTTGAGCGTGTCCATTGACCAACGGTAATCGATTGGGAGATAGTAGCTAGGTTTTCCGTGCCAAGTCGTCACCCTAGTCATAGAGTGTCATCGGGTTGTTGACGGGTCAGTTGTTTTAATTTGGTCCTTTTCACCTTGAGTATTTATTTAATTTCAAATTATTAAGGGTATTAAATGGCTTGTGTAGTTAAATGATGATTAAATGTATTTAGTTGTAATGTTGAAATGTTATTTATTTTGTTGATTATTTTGATTTAATTAATAAAATCATTTTAAATTTATTGATTAACTAGGTAAAGGGTAATAAATTAAATAAAGTAATTGTTTTGGCATTATCGGATATTAAAATTTAATTAAAATAAAAGTAGAAATCATTTTTGGATAGTTAGAGTTAAATTAAAATAAATAAATAAATAAAAATGAAAATGTGTTTTTAATTTCACTTTTTGGAATTATAGATAAAAGTAAATTCTTTGCAAAATTGGAATTCTTTTGTTTAAAAGAAATTTTGAAAATGCATGAGATTTGAAATAGAAAGTAAAATTGTTTTAAATTTAAAAGAAAATTGGAAATATCCTCATGATCAATAAATTTAGTGGGTGGGATATTTTAGGGGTTTGACCAAAAATTTGGGGAAGTTCTATTTTAGCATTTTCCATTTCACTTTATGGGGAGTTTTTTTGGATTTTTGGGGAGAGTTTTTGGCTGTGGCTGGATTTGGAGTTCTTCAAGCTTGTAACGCCCGTCGTGCAAACCCCAGAGAACACACACAATGCAATAATTTTTTTTAAAAAAAAATTAAATTAAACACGCAATGACATTAACCATAACCACATAGCATAACACATAGCATTAATACACTAGGTTCTTTGGGGCATGCGAGGTTACATCGCAACACTAAACACAAATCAAAATAGAGATTACAACATAACTATATACTTTTACAATAACCATAAACAAAGATACATCCCATAACCATGATGCGAGCATAATAAACATCGCATAATTACATCCATGATAAACCTCTTAAAAGAGTTACATATGAGCCTAACTATTACATCATTGATATAATATTACATTACAATTTTCCTTGACATATGAATTACATTGGATTTCCCAACATGGGGATTGATACAATAATAATGAAACATGAAGTACAACTGATCACTGGTACAACTCCACTGCGGAATGCTGAGAAGACAAGACGCTGATGGGGAACCCAACGGGTGCGGAGCACGTTCCACCCAACCATGTGAAGTACAAGTAACTCACCCCCCGTGCTCAGAGGTGATGAGGAAGTGAACCCGACCATGAATGTCAAACCGACTCAACCACAACATGATACAAAACAAGTACAACTCAAAGCATACAATGAACCACCATTAACGTTCACAATCACATAACAAGTTATACTGAGAACTCATCACAATAACATGAAGCATCACCAAATAACAATCATGAAACAAATTCGCAAGAATCAAAGCATCATAAAGATACAATATCCATAAGAACCAAACAACATCCAAAATACACTTCCAACAAATCTGAAACAATAAAAGAACATGATTCCATAATAAATCTAAAACAACCATTCAATACACAATTCCAAAGGCAACAAGAAAATAGGCAAACATGTGTCAAGTGGGAAGGGCCATCACATAGCTCTCATGGGATCCCCTGGCACTTCCTCCAACTGAGGCGCCGACACCCACCTATGGATCCCCTAGCCTTAAAATCAGAAACAACATAAGAATTACAATATCCAGAAGCAACTACAAGCAAAGCACAAGGGTGTCAATTGGAGAGGGTCATCACATAGCTTTCATGGGATCCCCTGGCACTTCCTCCTACTGAGGCACCGACACCCATCTATGGATTCCCTAACCCTCGAAAATAACATAAATATAACCATATCCAGAGGCGACAAGAAACAAGAACAAGGATGTCTAGTGGAGAGTGTCGTCGCATAGCTCTCATGGGATCCCCTGGCCCTTCCTCCTAACCGAGGCGCCGTCACCCATCTATGGATCACCTGGTCCTTCCTCCTACTGAGGCACCGGCACCATAGGGTAGCTAATGCGAAGCCGATAATCTCTCATGAAGACGAGACTACGACTTTGCCGACCACGGCCTACTCAGTCTATCACTAGTCTACGGTAGCCCTAATGCATAGACGAGGAATCCAGTTTTAATTATCTTGTGTGTTTTACTACCCATCCCCCCTAAATTCTATTTTTAGGTTATCACTTGTTTAACTACTCTTACGTGGGTTCCCCTGGCACTTCCTCCAACTGAGGCGCCGACGCCCACGAAGAGCCACTCTCCCTATGACCCTTAACATATCTCAAAACAAGCAAGGGTTGAACTAAAACATATAAAACATAATACTCAAACAAACTCATGCGAGGCATTAACCCTCTCGCAATAACTCTTAACCAAAAGTCTAACCAAATGTTCAACCCTTCCTAACGTACCATTAAGTTTCAATTCCAACAGTATAACCAAGACGAGAAACATTTTAAAATAACAAGCCTCAGGAACAAGACTTCACAAACAAACAATGGTCCCCACATCGACAACACTAAACGATAACCATTTCAAACAAGTATCCGAAACGCATTAAAAAGGACCTCAAACCATTCACAAAAAGGTTAACAAGTTCCAATCACCAAATATAATGAAATACAATTTCCTCGATAAAATTCCACAACAACGGATCAAGACAACATATCAAGTTTACTCGAAACAGATGAAAGAAGCACAATTATTTTCTCATAACTATGTAATTTTGGTTGCCTTTAAAACATTCTAAGGTTCAACATTTCATAAAGACAACAATCCATTTTCATCTATTACTTGTATTCAGTTTTCACGATAAAATTTATCATAAATATTTTATAATAAAATAATTTTACTCTATTATTTAATTTTATTCAAATAATCCATACACCTAATATTCCTTTTAAAATAAAGTAAAATAAATTATCATATAATAACGCAATATATATATACACAAATTAAAATCTTAAAACATATATATATAGCCACATTGAGTAAATGTAATAACAATTCATGCCAAATCACATTTATATACAAAATTATTTATAACAAATTAGATTTATTATATTAAAAATCATTAATAATCTATTTCTAAAGAAAATTACATTTCTTTATTTAATAATTATGTATATATATTTAAATATAAATATAATTATAAAAACAAACTAAAATAATAATATATATATATATTTATACCTAAATATACATATATATATATTTATATATATAAATTCATATAACTATAAACCGAAAAAAAAACAAATTCAAAATAATAAATACACAAAGGGCAAGTGGGGGCTGCCACGGGCTGCTATACGCAGCAGCCCTTACGGACTGCTGCGCACAGCAGTCCGTAAGGACTGCTGTGGTAGTCCGTGCCATAGTGGGGGCGGGCTGGGGGGTACGGCCCAGCGCCGTGCCTCCCAACGCCTCCCAAAACTTTATTAAAACATGAAATTTCATTTTCCAATTTTTAAAATTTTAATATATTTTAAGTTTATAAGCACGAAAAAAAAACAAACTCCATTTGCACGGTACAGGGTGCGGATTTCGAATTTTCAATTTAAAGAATTTATTTGTATTTTTATTTTTATAAACAATAAAATTTAAATAAACAAACAAACACATGAAAATTAAGATAAAACACTAATAAATTTTGATCCATCCTTTGCACATGGACGGATTTTTACAGAAATTCACATTTATTAAGTTTATTCTCTGTTGACGTACGGCCGACGCATAATTTTATATTAACAATATAAATCATATATTATATATATATATATATATATATTTATTTATTTATTTTAATACTTTGAGTAAAAATACAGAAGGTAAATGTAAACAATAGAGTAGTAGAAAAATACAAAACAGAAAATAGATTCAGTCAAATTTAAATAAAGATGAACCCAAAATTCCCAAATTTATTATTTCCAACAAAGATTTCATTTTCCCTAAAACTTATTTTTTTGTTCAGTTGAATATTTCTGATGATAAAGTTTTCTTTTGATTTTGACAAAATGGAAAACAGTTCAATACTATATATATATTTTCTTCTCTTTTCAAAAGTTTAAATCTAATATCTTT